>OZ038317.1:3396030-3541020 GCA_964035775.1 Osedax frankpressi
AATCCATATTAATAATCTATATTAATAATCTATATTAATAATCTATATTAATATTCTATATTAATAATCTATATTAATAATCTATATTAATAATCTATATTAATATTCTATATTAATAATCTATATTAATAATCTATATTAATAATATATATAAATAATATATATATATATATATATATATATATTAATAATCTATATTAATAATCTATATTAATAATCTATATTAATAATCTATATTAATAATCTATATTAATAATCTATATTAATAATCTATATTAATAATCTATATTAATAATCTATATTAATAATCTATATTAATAATCTATATTAATAATCTATATTAATAATCTATATTAATAATCTATATTAATAATCTATATTAATAATTTATTAATAATCTATATTAATAATCTATATTAATAATCTATATTAATAATCTATATTAATAATCTATATTAATAATCTATATTAATAATCTATATTAATAATCTATATTAATAATCTATATTAATAATCTATATTAATAATCTATATTAATAATCTATATTAATAATCTATATTAATAATCTATATTAATAATCTATATTAATAATCTATATTAATAATCTATATTAATAATCTATATTAATAATCCATATTAATAATCTATATTAATAATCTATATTAATAATCTATATTAATAATCTATATTAATAATCTATATTAATAATCTATATTAATAATCTATATTAATAATCTATATTAATAATCTATATTAATAATCTATATTAATAATCTATATTAATAATCTATATTAATAATCTATATTAATAATCTATATTAATAATCTATATTAATAATCTATATTAATAATCTATATTAATAATCTATATTAATAATCTATATTAATAATCTATATTAATAATCTATATTAATAATCTATATTAATAATCTATATTAATAATCTATATTAATAATCTATATTAATAATCTATATTAATAATCTATATTAATAATCTATATTAATAATCTATATTAATAATCTATATTAATAATCTATATTAATAATCTATATTAATAATCTATATTAATAATCTATATTAATAATCTATATTAATAATCTATATTAATAATCTATATTAATAATCTATATTAATAATCTATATTAATAATCTATATTAATAATCTATATTAATAATCTATATTAATAATCTATATTAATAATCTATATTAATAATCTATATTAATAATCTATATTAATAATCTATATTAATAATCTATATTAATAATCTATATTAATAATCTATATTAATAATCTATATTAATAATCTATATTAATAATCTATATTAATAATCTATATTAATAATCTATATTAATAATCTATATTAATAATCTATATTAATAATCTATATTAATAATCTATATTAATAATCTATATTAATAATCTATATTAATAATCTATATTAATAATCTATATTAATAATCTATATTAATAATCTATATTAATAATCTATATTAATAATCTATATTAATAATCTATATTAATAATCTATATTAATAATCTATATTAATAATCTATATTAATAATCTATATTAATAATCTATATTAATAATCTATATTAATAATCTATATTAATAATCTATATTAATAATCTATATTAATAATCTATATTAATAATCTATATTAATAATCTATATTAATAATCTATATTAATAATCTATATTAATAATCTATATTAATAATCTATATTAATAATCTATATTAATAATCTATATTAATAATATATATTAATAATATAGATTAATAATATATATTAATAATCTATATTAATAATCTATATTAATAATCTATATTAATAATCTATATTAATAATCTATATTAATAATCTATATTAATAATCTATATTAATAATCTATATTAATAATCTATATTAATAATCTATATTAATAATCTATATTAATAATCTATATTAATAATCTATATTAATAATCTATATTAATAATCTATATTAATAATCTATATTAATAATCTATATTAATAATCTATATTAATAATCTATATTAATAATCTATATTAATAATCTATATTAATAATCTATATTAATAATCTATATTAATAATCTATATTAATAATCTATATTAATAATCTATATTAATAATCTATATTAATAATCTATATTAATAATCTATATTAATAATCTATATTAATAATCTATATTAATAATCTATATTAATAATCTATATTAATAATCTATATTAATAATCTATATTAATAATCTATATTAATAATCTATATTAATAATCTATATTAATAATCTATATTAATAATCTATATTAATAATCTATATTAATAATCTATATTAATAATCTATATTAATAATCTATATTAATAATCTATATTAATAATCCATATTAATAATCTATATTAATAATCTATATTAATAATCTATATTAATAATATATATTAATAATCTATATTAATAATCTATATTAATAATCTATATTAATAATCTATATTAATAATCTATATTAATAATCTATATTAATAATCTATATTAATAATCTATATTAATAATCTATATTAATAATCTATATTAATAATCTATATTAATAATCTATATTAATAATCTATATTAATAATCTATATTAATAATCTATATTAATAATCTATATTAATAATCTATATTAATAATCTATATTAATAATCTATATTAATAATCTATATTAATAATCTATATTAATAATCTATATTAATAATCTATATTAATAATCTATATTAATAATCTATATTAATAATCTATATTAATAATCTATATTAATAATCTATATTAATAATCTATATTAATAATCTATATTAATAATCTATATTAATAATCTATATTAATAATCTATATTAATAATCTATATTAATAATCTATATTAATAATCTATATTAATAATCTATATTAATAATCTATATTAATAATCTATATTAATAATCTATATTAATAATCTATATTAATAATCTATATTAATAATCTATATTAATAATCTATATTAATAATCTATATTAATAATCTATATTAATAATCTATATTAATAATCTATATTAATAATCTATATTAATAATCTATATTAATAATCTATATTAATAATCTATATTAATAATCTATATTAATAATCTATATTAATAATCTATATTAATAATCTATATTAATAATTTATATTAATAATCTATATTAATAATCTATATTAATAATCTATATTAATAATCTATATTAATAATCTATATTAATAATCTATATTAATAATCTATATTAATAATATATATTAATAATCTATATTAATAATATATATTAATAATCTATATTAATAATCTATATTAATAATCTATATTAATAATCTATATTAATAATCTATATTAATAATCTATATTAATAATCTATATTAATAATCTATATTAATAATCTATATTAATAATCTATATTAATAATCTATATTAATAATCCATATTAATAATCTGTATTAATAATCTATATTAATAATTTATATTAATAATCTATATTAATAATCTATATTAATAATCTATATTAATAATCTATATTAATAATCTATATTAATAATCTATATTAATAATCTATATTAATAATCTATATTAATAATCTATATTAATAATCTATATTAATAATCTATATTAATAATCTATATTAATAATCTATATTAATAATCTATATTAATAATCTATATTAATAATCTATATTAATAATCTATATTAATAATCCATATTAATAATCTATATTAATAATCTATATTAATAATCTATATTAATAATCTATATTAATAATCTATATTAATAATCTATATTAATAATATATATTAATAATCTATATTAATAATCCATATTAATAATCTATATTAATAATCTATATTAATAATCTATATTAATAATCTATATTAATAATATAGATTAATAATCTATATTAATAATCTACATTAATAATATACATTAATAATCTATATTAATAATCTATATTAATAATCTATATTAATAATCTATATTAATAATCTATATTAATAATCTATATTAATAATCTATATTAATAATCTATTTTAATAATCTATATTAATAATCTATATTAATAATCTATATTAATAATCTATATTAATAATCTATATTAATAATCTATATTAATAATCTATATTAATAATCTATATTAATAATCTATATTAATAATCTATATTAATAATCTATATTAATAATCTATATTAATAATCTATATTAATAATCTATATTAATAATCTATATTAATAATCTATATTAATAATCTATATTAATAATCTATATTAATAATCTATATTAATAATCTATATTAATAATCTATATTAATAATCTATATTAATAATCTATATTAATAATCTATATTAATAATCTATATTAATAATCTATATTAATAATCTATATTAATAATCCATATTAATAATCTATATTAATAATCTATATTAATAATCTATATTAATATTCTATATTAATAATCTATATTAATAATCTATATTAATAATCTATATTAATATTCTATATTAATAATCTATATTAATAATCTATATTAATAATATATATAAATAATATATATATATATATATATATATATATTAATAATCTATATTAATAATCTATATTAATAATCTATATTAATAATCTATATTAATAATCTATATTAATAATCTATATTAATAATCTATATTAATAATCTATATTAATAATCTATATTAATAATCTATATTAATAATCTATATTAATAATCTATATTAATAATCTATATTAATAATCTATATTAATAATCTATATTAATAATCTATATTAATAATCTATATTAATAATCTATATTAATAATCTATATTAATAATCTATATTAATAATCTATATTAATAATCTATATTAATAATCTATATTAATAATCTATATTAATAATCTATATTAATAATCTATATTAATAATCTATATTAATAATCTATATTAATAATCTATATTAATAATCTATATTAATAATCTATATTAATAATCTATATTAATAATATATATAAATAATATATATATATATATATATATATATATTAATAATCTATATTAATAATCTATATTAATAATCTGTATTAATATTCTATATTAATAATCTATATTAATATTCTATATTAATAATCTATATTAATAATATATATTAATAATCTATATTAATAATCTATATTAATAATCTATATTAATAATCTATATTAATAATCTATATTAATAATCTATATTAATAATCTATATTAATAATCTATATTAATAATCTATATTAATAATCTATATTAATATTCTATATTAATAATCTTTATTAATAATCTATATTAATAATCTATATTAATAATCTATATTAATAATCTATATTAATAAGCTATATATTAATAATCTATATTAATATTCTATATTAATAATCTATATTAATAATCTATATTAATAATCTATATTAATATTCTATATTTATAATCTATATTAATAAT
Organism: Osedax frankpressi; assembly: GCA_964035775.1. Classification (NCBI taxonomy): domain Eukaryota; kingdom Metazoa; phylum Annelida; class Polychaeta; order Sabellida; family Siboglinidae; genus Osedax; species Osedax frankpressi. The sequence continues at coordinate 3,401,528 of OZ038317.1, forward strand.
ATATATGAATAATATATATTAATAATCTATATTAATAATCTATATTAATAATCTATATTAATAATCAATATTAATAATCTATATTAATAATCTATATTAATAATCTATATTAATAATCTATATTAATAATCTATATTAATAATCTATATTAATAATCTATATTAATAATCTATATTAATAATCTATATTAATAATCTATATTAATAATCTATATTAATAATCTATATTAATAATCTATATTAATAATCTATATTAATAATCTATATTAATAATCTATATTAATAATCTATATTAATAATCTATATTAATAATCTATATTAATAATCTATATTAATAATCTATATTAATAATCTATAGTAATAAACTATGGTAATAATCTATATGTATAATCTATCTTAATAATCTAAATTAATAATCTATATTAATAATCTATATTAATAATCTATATTAATAATCTATATTAATAATCTATATTAATAATCTATATTAATAATCTATATTAATAATCTATATTAATAATCTATATTAATAATCTATATTAATAATCTAAATTAATAATCTATATTAATAATCTATATTAATAATCTATATTAATAATCTATATTAATAATCTATATTAATAATCTATATTAATAATCTATATTAATATTCTATATTAATACTCTATATTTATAATCTATATTAATAATCTATATTAATAATTTATAGTAATAAACTATGGTAATAATCTATATGTATAATCTATCTTAATAATCTAAATTAATAATCTATATTAATAATCTATATTAATAATCTATATTAATAATCTATATTAATAATCTATATTAATAATCTATATTAATAATCTATATTAATAATCTATATTAATAATCTATATTAATAATCTATATTAATAATCTATATTAATAATCTATATTAATAATCTATATTAATAATCTATATTAATAATCTATATTAATAATCTATATTAATAATCTATATTAATAATCAATATTTATAATCTATATTAATAATCTATATTAATAATCTATATTAATAATCTATATTAATAATCTATATTAATAATCTATATTAATAATCTATATTAATAATCTATATTAATAATCTATATTAATAATCTATATTAATAATCTATATTAATAATCTATATTAATAATCTGTATTAATAATCTATATTAATAATCTATATTAATAATCTATATTAATAATCTATATTAATAATCTATATTAATAATCTATATTAATAATCTATATTAATATTCTATATTAATAATCTATATTAATAATATATATTAATAATCTATATTAATAATCTATATTAATAATCTATATTAATAATCTATATTAATAATCTATATTAATAATCTATATTAATAATCTATATTAATAATCTATATTAATAATCTATATTAATAATCTATATTAATAATCTATATTAATAATCTATATTAATAATCTATATTAATAATCTATATTAATAATCTATATTAATAATCTATATTAATAATCTATATTAATAATCTATATTAATAATCTATATTAATAATCTATATTAATAATCTATATTAATAATCTATATTAATAATCTATATTAATAATCTATATTAATAATCTATATTAATAATCTATATTAATAATCTATATTAATAATCTATATTAATAATCTATATTAATAATCTATATTAATAATCTATATTAATAATCTATATTAATAATCTATATTAATAATCTATATTAATAATCTATATTAATAATCTATATTAATAATCTATATTAATAATCTATATTAATAATCTATATTAATAATCTATATTAATAATCTATATTAATAATCTATATGAATAATCCATATTAATAATCTATATTAATAATCTATATTAATAATCTAAATTAATAATCTATATTAATAATATATATTAATAATCTATATTAATAATCTATATTAATAATCTATATTAATAATCTATATTAATAATCTATATTAATAATCTATATTAATAATCTATATTAATAATCTATATTAATAATCTATATTAATAATCTATATTAATAATCTATATTAATAATCTATATTAATAATCTATATTAATAATCTATATTAATAATCTATATTAATAATCTATATTAATAATCTATATTAATAATCTATATTAATAATCTATATTAATAATCTATATTAATAATCTATATTAATAATCTATATTAATAATCTATATTAATAATCTATATTAATAATCTATATTAATAATCTATATTAATAATCTATATTAATAATCTATATTAATAATCTATATTAATAATCTATATTAATAATCTATATTAATAATCTATATTAATAATCTATATTAATAATCTATATTAATAATCTATATTAATAATCAATATTTATAATCTATATTAATAATCTATATTAATAATCTATATTAATAATCTATATTAATAATCTATATTAATAATCTATATTAATAATCTATATTAATAATCTATATTAATAATCTATATTAATAATCTATATTAATAATCTATATTAATAATCTATATTAATAATCTATATTAATAATCTATATTAATAATCTATATTAATAATCTATATTAATAATCTATATTAATAATCTATATTAATAATCTATATTAATAATCTATATTAATAATCTATATTAATAATCTATATTAATAATCTATATTAATAATCTATATTAATAATCTATATTAATAATCTATATTAATAATCTATATTAATAATCTATATTAATAATCTATATTAATAATCTATATTAATAATCTATATTAATAATCTATATTAATAATCTATATTAATAATCTATATTAATAATCTATATTAATAATCTATATTAATAATCTATATTAATAATCTATATTAATAATCTATATTAATAATCTATATTAATAATCTATATTAATAATCTATATTAATAATCTATATTAATAATCTATATTAATAATCTATATTAATAATCTATATTAATAATCTATATTAATAATCTATATTAATAATCTATATTAATAATCTATATTAATAATCTATATTAATAATCTATATTAATAATCTATATTAATAATCTATATTAATAATCTATATTAATAATCTATATTAATAATCTATATTAATAATCTATATTAATAATCTATATTAATAATCTATATTAATAATCTATATTAATAATCTATATTAATAATCTATATTAATAATCTATATTAATAATCTATATTAATAATCTATATTAATAATCTATATTAATAATCTATATTAATAATCTATATTAATAATCTATATTAATAATCTATATTAATAATCTATATTAATAATCTATATTAATAATCTATATTAATAATCTATATTAATAATCTATATTAATAATCTATATTAATAATCTATATTAATAATCTATATTAATAATCTATATTAATAATCTATATTAATAATCTATATTAATAATCTATATTAATAATCTATATTAATAATCTATATTAATAATCTATATTAATAATCTATATTAATAATCTATATTAATAATCTATATGAATAATCTATATTAATAATCTATATTAATAATCTATATTAATAATCTATATTAATAATCTATATTAATAATCTATATTAATAATCTATATTAATAATCTATATTAATAATCTATATTAATAATCTATATTAATAATCTATATTAATAATCTATATTAATAATCTATATTAATAATCTATATTAATAATCTATATTAATAATCTATATTAATAATCTATATTAATAATCTATATTAATAATCTATATTAATAATCTATATTAATAATCTATATTAATAATCTATATTAATAATCTATATTAATAATCTATATTAATAATCTATATTAATAATCTATATTAATAATCTATATTAATAATCAATATTAATAATCAATATTAATAATCTTTCTTAATAATCTTTCTTAATAATCTTTCTTAATAATCTTTATTAATAATCTAAATTAATAATCTATATTAATAATCTATATTAATAATCCATATTAATAATCTATATTAATAATCTATATTAATAATCTATATTAATAATCTATATTAATAATCTATATTAATAATCTATATTAATAATCTATATTAATAATCTATATTAATAATCTATATTAATAATCTATATTAATAATCTATATTAATAATCTATATTAATAATCTATATTAATAATCTATATTAATAATCTATATTAATAATCTATATTAATAATCTATATTAATAATCTATATTAATAATCTATATTAATAATCTATATTAATAATCTATATTAATAATCTATATTAATAATCTATATTAATAATCTATATTAATAATCTATATTAATAATCTATATTAATAATCTATATTAATAATCTATATTAATAATCTATATTAATAATCTATATTAATAATCTATATTAATAATCTATATTAATAATCTATATTAATAATCTATATTAATAATCTATATTAATAATCTATATTAATAATCTATATTAATAATCTATATTAATAATCTATATTAATAATCTATATTAATAATCTATATTAATAATCTATATTAATAATCTATATTAATAATCTATATTAATAATCTATATTAATAATCTATATTAATAATCTATATTAATAATCTATATTAATAATCTATATTAATAATCTATATTAATAATCTATATTAATAATCTATATTAATAATCTATATTAATAATCTATATTAATAATCTATATTAATAATCTATATTAATAATCTATATTAATAATCTATATTAATAATCTATATTAATAATCTATATTAATAATCTATATTAATAATCTATATTAATAATCTATATTAATAATCTATATTAATAATCTATATTAATAATCTATATTAATAATCTATATTAATAATCTATATTAATAATCTATATTAATAATCTATATTAATAATCTATATTAATAATCTATATTAATAATCTATATTAATAATCTATATTAATAATCTATATTAATAATCTATATTAATAATCTATATTAATAATCTATATTAATAATCTATATTAATAATCTATATTAATAATCTATATTAATAATCTATATTAATAATCTATATTAATAATCTATATTAATAATCGATATTAATAATCTATATTAATAATCTATATTAATAATCTATATTAATAATCTATATTAATAATCTATATTAATAATCTATATTAATAATCTATATTAATAATCTATATTAATAATCTATATTAATAATCTATATTAATAATCTATATTAATAATCTATATTAATAATCTATATTAATAATCTATATTAATAATCTATATTAATAATCTATATTAATAATCTATATTAATAATCTATATTAATAATCTATATTAATAATCTATATTAATAATCTATATTAATAATCTATATTAATAATCTATATTAATAATCTATATTAATAATCTATATTAATAATCTATATTAATAATCTATATTAATAATCTATATTAATAATCTATATTAATAATCTATATTAATAATCTATATTAATAATCTATATTAATAATCTATATTAATAATCTATATTAATAATCTATATTAATAATCTATATTAATAATCTATATTAATAATCTATATTAATAATCTAATATATATATATTAATCTATATTAATAATCTATATCAATAGTCTATATTAATAATCTATATTAATAATCTATATTAATAATCTATATTAATAATCTATATTAATAATCTATATTAATAATCTATATTAATAATCTATATGTTTACTTAATAAATTATAATTGAAATATTGTTATATTTTAACATCGGTATGTTGTGTAAAACTCAGTTTCTTAATAGACAGATAGAATAAATAGGATTAAAATGGACAAACCATATTCTACACAAATCAGTTAACTTCAGGCCTCTGAGTTCATTTCTGCAACTGTTTTAGAGTGGTTCTAAATAGCAATTCTCTTCATTCTCTAGGTACACATGCAAAAAATGTATGAGAACTTCATGAAGGATCCGGAATCAAATCAAACCATCTACAAAGTAGTTATGACCGATATTAATTGAATTTTTCATACACATCAATAATGATATATTTATATATAATTATAATACAGTATAATAGTTTAATTATACAAGATAATAGTAATTATTATAAATGATAAAAGTTCTCTAATTGATTAAAATTAATATCGAATATTTTAAATATAACTATTTATATGTTTTATTATCAATTCATTCTACATTATATATATTTAATTGTATTCACTTCATTGTGTATTTCGTGAATTATTTTAAATTAAAAATATTTATTACAATCTTATTACTATTAAATAGGTGGATGATCCTTTTTATGAACTACCAGAAATTGATATCCTAATAGATTTAGCATCTCTTCCATTGAATTATCTAGCCTACATGGTTGATTTTCAGGTTGGTGTATATATATATATATATCGATATATAAATACATTTCCCTCTTTTAAAATTATATTGTGATAAATTTTAAAATTGAATGATAAAATTCAATTGTTGATAAATAATACATGCGAATAAATACATTTATGTTATATTTATTAAACGGATTAGAGAAAAAATACAGAGAAAAAATTGTACAAATTCAATATAATTATATAATGTTTATAATATTGTGTTCATGATTTATAAATGATGGAAATTCTAATAGATAGAAATACTAGTCTCTGAATTTGTAATGATAAGAAACAGCAAATTATAAATATCAATGATGATACCAAATTAAAATATGTAAATAAGAAAAAATAAACATGAAATTTGATTTGATGAAAATATATATTTCTTGTTATCTAATTGAAATATATCATATTTTTAATATAAACACTATACGACATTAACAATAGTATTTATATAATCACTAATAAATTTAATATAACTACCAAAACTTACAAGAATTAAATATAATACTGACATTTATATTAATAGAAAATCAATCTATCACAGCAGGCTTCAAGTTTATTTTCAAAAAATCGTAACTGCTATAAGATATTAATATATCAATTCAAATGCTAAGAGTTTTTTTAATTCGATAGTATTTAATAATATATTTATATTATTTTTAACTATGATTCGAATTAATATTTACTTATAATAATTATATATTAAATATTAATTATTGATAATCTTCGATGTTGCATGAGAGGGAGAAAAGTAATTTTTACAAAATAGGTACTATATAAACTTAAATAATATAGAAATTACATGTGGGCATAAAATATAATAACATATTTAGATGTAATTATATTATGAAATATTGAATTGATATTTATCCATATTAATAAGTAATACAGTTAACACACTATATAATGATTAATATAATCTTTAAAATGGAATTATAAATTATATATATATATATAAGTATATATTTATATATATATATATATATATATATATATATATATATATAATTATAATTTCGTAAGATCACACTAAATATATTGAGATTATTTTATATAAAATAATAATAACCTTTTCTTGGTCAGCCACTCTTTCGATTTTGTAATGGCTTCAAAATTAGAAGCTTTTTTCATTAGAGAGCCACATTTCTTCAAATGATTTTATTACCTGCAGCTGTTGCCTCTGCATTTGCTGTCGTTCTCTTTGCATAGCTTAATTCATTTGAATTTAAGTATCTTCTCGACTTTACATTAAAAATTGTCTGAAAATCATAATTTTATATAGAGGAATGTAAGGTTGTTTTATTTTCTTTTCCTTTATATATTAGTTATATGTTCGAATTATAAGTTTTTTTCATGAAGTCGGAGGGGTTTGTAGCGTAGTGGTATTGGTCTTCTTAATCTTGTAATTTGACCTCATTGTAATATTATCTAGATAACTATTAGTTCAATTTAAATGAAAAATATATTAAATAAATAAATATTAATTAATACTTTATTTATCTATATTAATAATAATAACAATAATATGTCTATATTTATAATAATTATTCATCTATAATGATCAGAATATATGCTGATTATTAAAATCTGATAATGTTGAATATAATAATATATAATTTGTTTAAACTTTAGTTGTAATATACTTATTATGTATACTTCTTCAATATATTAAATAAAACAATTATATTATTAAATATAAAAGAATATATTGCTATTAGATAATTACTATAAAATCTAAATTTCAATTGAAATATAATAATGTTATTCAGATAGTACATTATTAACTTCGATATTCAATAAATAAGCTTTACAATAATACTATCTCTTATACCAATATCTACATATACACACTATATATATATATATATATATATATATATATATATATATCATACATACCATACCGTATTCAGTAGATAATTTAGAATTAATTAATTTATTATACAAACTTAAGTTAAAAAATATTTTAATTAATTGAGTAACAATTAAAATGTATTCATTATCTGTTTTATATACATTTATTGCTAAAATCCTTAGTTAATATATATATATATATATATATATATATATAATTTGATATGAATAAAATAAAAAATAGATCAAGCACACACTTTACCTATAAGATATTGTAACTTATATGCAATATATAGAACACGTCACAAATATACAGAAGAAAAAAATATATACAAAATCAATATATAAAATTGTCAATAACAATTGTTAATAACACATTTACAAAACTATAATAAATTTAAATATTTATATTATTTATATTATTAAATATTAGAAATGAATAAATGCAATGGAATATTTATCTATAATAATATGTATTATCTATGATAATATGATAATATTTTATTATTAAATAAGTTTTAATAAATATATTATTAGTATATCTACTTTAATTTAAATGTAGCTTAACAAATTATACCATGTTCTTAATATATTATCACATGTCATATAACTTTATTAATATATAATTAAATACTATATACAACCTATATATTATTTATATATTAAATAGTATTTAAAACTATATTAAACTATATATTCAGAGAACTTTGTCTCATTCAAATAATAGATTTTCAACTTTCATTTTATTATAGTTTTTGTATTCTTTTTCAATTTCATAAATTATAAGTTTCTGTATATAATTTTATTTGCTGCAGCTATTGATTCTGTATTTGCAGTAGTTTTTCTTATATAATTGATTACATATTTTATCTCAAAGTTGTGATGGGAAAGGTTGTATAGAATTTTTTATTGTTTTTCTTTATTATCCGATATCTCAATCATGTTGATAGGGGTATTAATATTATAATTTTCACAGTCTTATGTGACAATTTTGTGATACCTAGTTATATAACTATATATAATTATCTACAAATTGTGTCAATATAGTGATTTGTCTCTTCTATGGAACATCTATACATTTAGCAACAGGAATAATATATTCCATTATATTTATGTTCACTTCTTAACTGATAATATTAATAATGATGCAATCAATTTATGCTTGTATTTTGAATATTAATTTGAGAACGAATGATTTATTTTTGTTACCATTTTTTGGTATTTAATTAGTTAAGTAAAATTGCAATGAGCTACAATTAATTTCAAAGATTATAATAATAATATAACTACTGAAGTGAAAATGACTATTAAAAATATAGAATCAATAACTGCAGACAATTCAATTAATAATATTATTAAGAACTTATAATTTAACAAAATGAAGATAAATTATAATTTAATTTGAAAGTTAAAAAATCTCAAAGTAAAATGAGCCAAAGTTAGTATGATTATAATGTACAATATAGCTTTACATATTATAATATATAAATATAATATTATTTGTATATAGTATTTATTTATATATTAATTATGAAGCTACAAATTAGCGTTAAATAATATTATGAAGAGACACTTAGTACTAAACAAGAAATAGAAGTTGCATTTGTGATATAATGCAACTCAAAGATAACAGTTTTTAAAGAAGTTAAAGAGACAAGGTTATTGTTAGTATATGATTATGTTCTTTTAAGTATTATACGATTATATTATACAATGAAAATCAACATAAATTTAAATATTAATTCTATATATCTTATATAAATAATCAATTCCTAATTTATTACAGAGTATTAATAATAATTCTATCTAGTACAAAATATATACCAGAACAAAGAAAAAATAATCAAATAAACAAAATTCATTAATTAAAAGAATAGCAAAAATTGCAAAAATTCTATATAATTATATATTATTTATAGCATTGTACTCGTGATTTATAAATGATGGACATTCTAATAGATAGATATACTGGTCTCTGAATTTGCTATGATAAGAAATAGAAAATTATAAATATCAATAATGATACATAATTAAAATATGTCAATAAGAAAAAATAAACATGAAATTTGATTTGATGAACATATTTATTTCTTGTTATCTAATTTAAGTATATCATATTTTAATTATGAACGCTATACTACATTAACAATAGTATTTATATAATCACTAATGCTTTAAATGTAACTACCAAAACATACCAGAATTTAATATAATACTGACATTTATATTAATAGAAAATCAATCTATTACAACAGGCTTCACATTTATTTAAAAAATAATCAGAACTGCTATAAGTTATTAATATTAATAGATCAATTCAAATGCTAATAGTTAATTCGATAGTATTTACAAGTATATTTGTATTATTTCTAACAATGATTCGAAATAATATTTACTTATAATAATTATATATTAAACATTAATTATTGATAAACTTCGATGTTGATACCCTCACCCTCACCCATACCCTCATTCTAATCTTTCATACTCGGATTCACCCTCACCCTAACTCTCACATTCACCCTCAACCTCAGACTCATCCTCAGCCTCACCATCACCCTCACCCTCACCCTCACCCTCACCCTCACCATATCCCTCAACCTCATTCTCTACATATTCCTCACCCTCGCATATCCCTTCACATTCACACTCACCTTCACTTTAATCCTCACCCTCACTCCCACTATCACCCTCACTATGGTCACTACCCTAACTCTCACCATATCTCTCATTCTTACAATTGCCCTCGCATTATCACATACATCCTCACCCTCATCCTCATCCTCAATTTCACCCTAAACATCACCCTCACTCTCATCCTAATCATAACCCTCAACTATCTCTTCATCCTCACTTTCACCCTTACCATTATCTTCATCCTTACCCTTTCACTACCTTAACTCTAATCCTTACCCTCATTCTCACTCGCACATTCACCCTAACCATCGCCTCTACCATCATTTTTACCCTATCCATCATATTCACCTTCACCTTCATCCTTACCCTCACCCTCACACTCACCATCACTCTCACCCTCCCCACACATTCATCATCCCTCACATATTCCTCACCCTCAACATGTGTGTATGTGTATGTGTGAGTGTATGTGTGTGTTTCTGTGTTTGTGTGTGAGTATGTATTTGTATGTATATATTAATGTGTGTGCTTTATAACTATATCATTAAATATAATAAAATATTTTGTAGACAATGTAGTGCTTTAAGGTTTATTAATTTTTTTTTTATTCGTGTTCTTGAAATTTAATTACTTATTTGCAGTCGGTCAGTCTGAAATAAGAAACAATTTCCATATTGATTTGACCATGTTTCGTATTATCTTTAATGAATTATTCTCTATTTTCTTTATGGGTTTTAAATTTGGTTAAATTTGATTTTTTTTAAATGAAAACCATTCATCCAGGTATTATTTCTGAACAAATATTTCTTTATTTATTTTGATTTTCCTTATTGATTATTTTGTTGTGTGCTTAATTAAAATTATGTTTCAGTTTGGTTCTTAAGATATTAGTTACTTATTTTCAGTTGGTCAATCTGAAATGAGAAACAATTTTCTTTTTGATTTTACTAAGTTGATTATTAATTGGTTTTTCTTTATGTTTGCTTTATGGGTTTTAAATTTGTTTACATTTGTTTTTTAAGAAATTAGAAACATTATTTAGTTGTTCTTTTTTCGTATTGATTTGACCATGTTTCTTTATTATTTTTTCGATTATTCAATTTCTATACTATCCTCGTCACTAGTTATTATATTATGATTTTTTATCGAATTACCAATTGCGTTTTCGCCTTCGTTTATATATTGTTTTTTTTAATTTAAATATATCACTTGTATTTTTTGTATTCTTTTGTATTTTATTATTCGTACTTCCTAGACAATTTTTTTCATCATCCAAACTTAATGATTCTTTCAAAACATCACTTACTATACCAGAAGATATTTTTCTTTCTTTATATCTTACTGTGTCCCTTTCAAGCGGTGACCTTGATCTACTACAGTCTTCATTTTGTTTATTTTCTTGGTCTCTTTGAGATATAGATGTTAATTTGTTTTGATTAGTATTAGCGATTTCTTTAGATTTCATCATAGAAGAGAATGCCCGTGTTATAATTCTTTCTCTGGTTTCATTTACTTTAGATTTCTTTTTGTTTATAATATTTTTCGAAAGATTTTTAATTAGGACATTTTCTATATTTGATTTGATTTTTCTTACTCTATGAGTTACAGAATTTTTTTCTTTATTAATTGATGTACTTTTACTTTTTATTATTTTTTTGAATTTAGATTTTGTATCTTTATTAATACGTTTCAATTGTTTAGACTTATTACTTCTTAAATTTATCGATTGTTTTGATTTTTCATTAATTTCTAGTGCACAATCGAGTAATAGATTGCCAAACTCATCATCTGATTCGATTGAATTTGTAAATCTAGTTCTAAATATTTTCTCAAATGGAGTCGTTGTTCTTTTTACTGTACGATATATTAACATATTAGTTATTATTTAAAAGTATTAATATTTAAATTAAAAATATATAAATATGTATTAATAAGTATAATAAGTATTCATGTGTACAATACATATAAATAAAATATATCCACTTAACGATACAATTTTCGGAGTATAACATATAAAACATATGGAAATATAAGATAAAAAATAAATAAACAATTTTTTATATGCTAGTCTATATATATTTTCAATTGTTATAACAAATACATATTGAAATTTAAATTGTATATTTATTAGCTATAATTAAGATATAACTTAATCAAATTATGATTGTAAATGTAATTGTAAATGTAATTGTAAATGTAATTGTAAATGTAATTGTAAATGTAATTGTAAATGTAATTGTAAATGTAATTGTAAATGTAATTGTAAATGTAATTGTAAATGTAATTGTAAATGTAATTGTAAATGTAATTGTAAATGTAATTGTAAATGTAATTGTAAATGTAATTGTAAATGTAATTGTAAATGTAATTGTAAATGTAATTGTAAATGTAATTGTAAATGTAATTGTAAATGTAATTGTAAATGTAATTGTAAATGTAATTGTAAATGTAATTGTAAATGTAATTGTAAATGTAATTGTAAATGTAATTGTAAATGTAATTGTAAATGTAATTGTAAATGTAATTGTAAATGTAATTGTAAATGTAATTGTAAATGTAATTGTAAATGTAATTGTAAATGTAATTGTAAATGTAATTGTAAATGTAATTGTAAATGTAATTGTAAATGTAATTGTAAATGTAATTGTAAATGTAATTGTAAATGTAATTGTAAATGTAATTGTAAATGTAATTGTAAATGTAATTGTAAATGTAATTGTAAATGTAATTGTAAATGTAATTGTAAATGTAATTGTAAATGTAATTGTAAATGTAATTGTAAATGTAATTGTAAATGTAATTGTAAATGTAATTGTAAATGTAATTGTAAATGTAATTGTAAATGTAATTGTAAATGTAATTGTAAATGTAATTGTAAATGTAATTGTAAATGTAATTGTAAATGTAATTGTAAATGTAATTGTAAATGTAATTGTAAATGTAATTGTAAATGTAATTGTAAATGTAATTGTAAATGTAATTGTAAATGTAATTGTAAATGTAATTGTAAATGTAATTGTAAATGTAATTGTAAATGTAATTGTAAATGTAATTGTAAATGTAATTGTAAATGTAATTGTAAATGTAATTGTAAATGTAATTGTAAATGTAATTGTAAATGTAATTGTAAATGTAATTGTAAATGTAATTGTAAATGTAATTGTAAATGTAATTGTAAATGTAATTGTAAATGTAATTGTAAATGTAATTGTAAATGTAATTGTAAATGTAATTGTAAATGTAATTGTAAATGTAATTGTAAATGTAATTGTAAATGTAATTGTAAATGTAATTGTAAATGTAATTGTAAATGTAATTGTAAATGTAATTGTAAATGTAATTGTAAATGTAATTGTAAATGTAATTGTAAATGTAATTGTAAATGTAATTGTAAATGTAATTGTAAATGTAATTGTAAATGTAATTGTAAATGTAATTGTAAATGTAATTGTAAATGTAATTGTAAATGTAATTGTAAATGTAATTGTAAATGTAATTGTAAATGTAATTGTAAATGTAATTGTAAATGTAATTGTAAATGTAATTGTAAATGTAATTGTAAATGTAATTGTAAATGTAATTGTAAATGTAATTGTAAATGTAATTGTAAATGTAATTGTAAATGTAATTGTAAATGTAATTGTAAATGTAATTGTAAATGTAATTGTAAATGTAATTGTAAATGTAATTGTAAATGTAATTGTAAATGTAATTGTAAATGTAATTGTAAATGTAATTGTAAATGTAATTGTAAATGTAATTGTAAATGTAATTGTAAATGTAATTGTAAATGTAATTGTAAATGTAATTGTAAATGTAATTGTAAATGTAATTGTAAATGTAATTGTAAATGTAATTGTAAATGTAATTGTAAATGTAATTGTAAATGTAATTGTAAATGTAATTGTAAATGTAATTGTAAATGTAATTGTAAATGTAATTGTAAATGTAATTGTAAATGTAATTGTAAATGTAATTGTAAATGTAATTGTAAATGTAATTGTAAATGTAATTGTAAATGTAATTGTAAATGTAATTGTAAATGTAATTGTAAATGTAATTGTAAATGTAATTGTAAATGTAATTGTAAATGTAATTGTAAATGTAATTGTAAATGTAATTGTAAATGTAATTGTAAATGTAATTGTAAATGTAATTGTAAATGTAATTGTAAATGTAATTGTAAATGTAATTGTAAATGTAATTGTAAATGTAATTGTAAATGTAATTGTAAATGTAATTGTAAATGTAATTGTAAATGTAATTGTAAATGTAATTGTAAATGTAATTGTAAATGTAATTGTAAATGTAATTGTAAATGTAATTGTAAATGTAATTGTAAATGTAATTGTAAATGTAATTGTAAATGTAATTGTAAATGTAATTGTAAATGTAATTGTAAATGTAATTGTAAATGTAATTGTAAATGTAATTGTAAATGTAATTGTAAATGTAATTGTAAATGTAATTGTAAATGTAATTGTAAATGTAATTGTAAATGTAATTGTAAATGTAATTGTAAATGTAATTGTAAATGTAATTGTAAATGTAATTGTAAATGTAATTGTAAATGTAATTGTAAATGTAATTGTAAATGTAATTGTAAATGTAATTGTAAATGTAATTGTAAATGTAATTGTAAATGTAATTGTAAATGTAATTGTAAATGTAATTGTAAATGTAATTGTAAATGTAATTGTAAATGTAATTGTAAATGTAATTGTAAATGTAATTGTAAATGTAATTGTAAATGTAATTGTAAATGTAATTGTAAATGTAATTGTAAATGTAATTGTAAATGTAATTGTAAATGTAATTGTAAATGTAATTGTAAATGTAATTGTAAATGTAATTGTAAATGTAATTGTAAATGTAATTGTAAATGTAATTGTAAATGTAATTGTAAATGTAATTGTAAATGTAATTGTAAATGTAATTGTAAATGTAATTGTAAATGTAATTGTAAATGTAATTGTAAATGTAATTGTAAATGTAATTGTAAATGTAATTGTAAATGTAATTGTAAATGTAATTGTAAATGTAATTGTAAATGTAATTGTAAATGTAATTGTAAATGTAATTGTAAATGTAATTGTAAATGTAATTGTAAATGTAATTGTAAATGTAATTGTAAATGTAATTGTAAATGTAATTGTAAATGTAATTGTAAATGTAATTGTAAATGTAATTGTAAATGTAATTGTAAATGTAATTGTAAATGTAATTGTAAATGTAATTGTAAATGTAATTGTAAATGTAATTGTAAATGTAATTGTAAATGTAATTGTAAATGTAATTGTAAATGTAATTGTAAATGTAATTGTAAATGTAATTGTAAATGTAATTGTAAATGTAATTGTAAATGTAATTGTAAATGTAATTGTAAATGTAATTGTAAATGTAATTGTAAATGTAA
The DNA here is from genome assembly GCA_964035775.1 of Osedax frankpressi. NCBI lineage: Eukaryota > Metazoa > Annelida > Polychaeta > Sabellida > Siboglinidae > Osedax > Osedax frankpressi. Next base: position 3,417,871 of record OZ038317.1, read on the forward strand.
TTGTAAATGTAATTGTAAATGTAATTGTAAATGTAATTGTAAATGTAATTGTAAATGTAATTGTAAATGTAATTGTAAATGTAATTGTAAATGTAATTGTAAATGTAATTGTAAATGTAATTGTAAATGTAATTGTAAATGTAATTGTAAATGTAATTGTAAATGTAATTGTAAATGTAATTGTAAATGTAATTGTAAATGTAATTGTAAATGTAATTGTAAATGTAATTGTAAATGTAATTGTAAATGTAATTGTAAATGTAATTGTAAATGTAATTGTAAATGTAATTGTAAATGTAATTGTAAATGTAATTGTAAATGTAATTGTAAATGTAATTGTAAATGTAATTGTAAATGTAATTGTAAATGTAATTGTAAATGTAATTGTAAATGTAATTGTAAATGTAATTGTAAATGTAATTGTAAATGTAATTGTAAATGTAATTGTAAATGTAATTGTAAATGTAATTGTAAATGTAACTGAAAATGTAATTGTAAATGTAATTGTAAATGTAATTGTAAATGTAATTGTAAATGTAATTGTAAATGTAATTGTAAATGTAATTGTAAATGTAGTTGTAAATGTAATTGTAAATGTAATTGTAAATGTAATTGTAAATGTAATTGTAAATGTAATTGTAAATGTAATTGTAAATGTAATTGTAAATGTAATTGTAAATGTAATTGTAAATGTAATTGTAAATGTAGTTGTAAATGTAATTGTAAATGTAATTGTAAATGTAATTGTAAATGTAATTGTAAATGTAATTGTAAATGTAATTGTAAATGTAATTGTAAATGTAATTGTAAATGTAATTGTAAATGTAATTGTAAATGTAATTGTAAATGTAATTGTAAATGTAATTGTAAATGTAATTGTAAATGTAATTGTAAATGTAATTGTAAATGTAATTGTAAATGTAATTGTAAATGTAATTGTAAATGTAATTGTAAATGTAATTGTAAATGTAATTGTAAATGTAATTGTAAATGTAATTGTAAATGTAATTGTAAATGTAATTGTAAATGTAATTGTAAATGTAATTGTAAATGTAATTGTAAATGTAATTGTAAATGTAATTGTAAATGTAATTGTAAATGTAATTGTAAATGTAATTGTAAATGTAATTGTAAATGTAATTGTAAATGTAATTGTAAATGTAATTGTAAATGTAATTGTAAATGTAATTGTAAATGTAATTGTAAATGTAATTGTAAATGTAATTGTAAATGTAATTGTAAATGTAATTGTAAATGTAATTGTAAATGTAATTGTAAATGTAATTGTAAATGTAATTGTAAATGTAATTGTAAATGTAATTGTAAATGTAATTGTAAATGTAATTGTAAATGTAATTGTAAATGTAATTGTAAATGTAATTGTAAATGTAATTGTAAATGTAATTGTAAATGTAATTGTAAATGTAATTGTAAATGTAATTGTAAATGTAATTGTAAATGTAATTGTAAATGTAATTGTAAATGTAATTGTAAATGTAATTGTAAATGTAATTGTAAATGTAATTGTAAATGTAATTGTAAATGTAATTGTAAATGTAATTGTAAATGTAATTGTAAATGTAATTGTAAATGTAATTGTAAATGTAATTGTAAATGTAATTGTAAATGTAATTGTAAATGTAATTGTAAATGTAATTGTAAATGTAATTGTAAATGTAATTGTAAATGTAATTGTAAATGTAATTGTAAATGTAATTGTAAATGTAATTGTAAATGTAATTGTAAATGTAATTGTAAATGTAATTGTAAATGTAATCATCATTTATCTACTATTGTAAAATATTTATCACTGAGTATATCAACATTTTGCATACGATATCATATTACACTTATATATTAGCTCCAATGACTGCAGATATAGTAAGGTATTGATTATATTAATAATTATTAATGGAACTAGTTTTTTGGTTATTAATTGATAATGAATATACAAATTGTAAGTAATCGATCTTTCATTAATATGAGTACCATTACATAACAGTGCAACACAATTTTTCTAGGCTAACAGAGAAGTTTATCCTTAGCAATTGAGCAATTGAATTCAAATTCTAATATATAGACGATTACTATAGCTGTTCAGTTATTATCCTCAAATGATATATAGATTATAACTATATCTAGTCATCAATTGAAACATACTATATAAAATATAGCTGGAGTTAATAGACAAATGCTTATATGTATAAAAGTAAAGATGCAAATATATGTTTCAGAACCAGACATTCTTCACAACATCTGCAAACGAATATTGATATATCATATACACAACATATAAATATATATATATCAATGACATATGTTCGGTTCCTTCGAAGTTGGTGAAATCTATTTGGTTAGCTTTGAGAACAAAGATGGACAATTAAATTTCTAGACCACCCTTTCCTAGGAGCTGTAGCCGAACATTTGAATTATCATATTCCAGTAAAGCATTACTAGACTCTTATATCAACACTCGACTTAAGATTATCCTACTAGAACAATTAAATATTGATTTTTCAATTAGTTTTATTTTTCCGAGAGGGCTTAAACCTGATATATTTATTGAAAATAAAAATATAAATTATATAATCCATATCACGGTGGCATTTGATTGTCAAGAAAATATGTCTAATGTTAATTCCATGAAATAGAAAAATGTTGCCATTTAATGTTTGTCATTCCCTACTTAATAGGTAATCTTGGTTCTTGATCAAATGATATTTCTATTCTAATAGAAGAGTTAAGGATAAACAAAATAACGAAAATAACTAGTATAAAAGAAACCATCGAATGATATGGAGCGCTTCTATCAGATTTTTTGAAATTTGTAATTTTTACTGATCTTTTTACTAGTTTAAATCTATATATATATATATATATATATATATATAATTATAATTTTAATTTCGTATTAAGATCACTCTAAATATATAGATATTATTCTAAATAAAATAATAATAACCATTTATTGGTCTGCTATAGGACTTCTGCACATATAAATCATTAGATTTATTAGTGTCTTCACAAATAGAAGTCTTATTTTTATTAATACGTTTCAATTGTTTAGATTTACTACTTCTTAAATGTATCGATTTTTTTTCTGTTTTATTAATTGTAACTGCACAATCGAGTAATTTATTGCCAAATTCATCATTAGATTCTATTGAATTTATATATTTAGTTTTAAATACACTGCTAGATGGAGTTGCTGCTCTTTTTACTGTTGTAAATATTATTTATTAAAATATATAATATATTTTATAATATAATTTTAATTTATAATATAATTTTAAAATATGTAAACTAAAAAGTATTTTATATTTATCGTATAGAAAATAGTTTTTATCTATATATATTTATTATTAGATTTCTAGTTTATAATATATATATATATATATATATAAATATATACATAATTTAGCTTTTTAGCTTTTTAGCTAATTTAGCTTTTTATTAAATATTAGTAAATATCATGATAGTCTATATATGAATTTTAAGTAAGATAACAGATTCAATAACTGCAGATATAGTGAGGTATTGAATACTTTAATATATATTAATGGAATAGATAATGGATACACCAATTGTAATTAATCGATATGTCATTAATAATAGTAATATTAATATGAATAATTTTAAAGTGATATTAATATGAGTAATTTTAAAGTAATATTAATACGAGTAATTTTAAAGTAATATTAATATGAGTAACATTAATATAAGTAATTTTAAGTAGATTTGGAAATTCAGGAAATGGAGTCAACTATTTTAATATGTTTATATGCGTCGAATATATTAGGTGGAGTTATCAACTGAATATTTGTATTTAATTTATTTAGATTATTTTTTTATTGTTATTGTATTTGTATTTTATTTTTATACTAATTGTTCAGTTTATGTTTATTTTTATTTAGATTTTTTTAACTACTGTAAGATGTATTATATACATAAATTCGAAGTAATATAAATGTGTTATTATAATTAATATCATATTATATAGTAATTTTAAAAAAAAACTAGTATTTGATTTAAAAATATTTAAGTGGAACAATTCTTATTTATTTATAATTCTAATTACGTATCTTAATAAGAAAATTTGAATTAAATATATATAAGATCACACTAAATTTACAGAGATTATTTAATATAAAATAATAATAACCTTTTCTTGGTCTGCTAAGAGACTTCGCTATATTGAATTCTTTCGATGTTATAGATGCTTCAGATTTAGCTTTTTTAATTGTAACTATAGCCACATTTCTTTTCATTATTTTATTTGCTGCTGCAGTTGCCTCTGCATTAGCTTTTGTTCTTCTTGCATAACTTAACTCATTAGAATTTAAGTATTTTCTAGAATTAACTTTGCACATTTTCTTTAAATCAATTTTTTTTTCAATAAATTGTATACAGGAAAAGCTATATGGTCGTTGGTTTTCCTTTACCTTTCTGTTATCTGGTTTACTTCTATTTTCCTTTAATGAGGGCGGAGGGGTTAATAATGTTGTGGTCTTGGTCTTATTAACCTTATAATGGGACCCCATTGAGACATCATCTAGATAACTATTAGTCCGTTTTGCTATCATAATGATACTATCAATTATAGGTCCAGGATCTTCCGATGTATCCATATCTATTATAATAATATGTGAAGCAATAAAAAGGTGTGTATTTATTGAATATTTATTTCGGAATGAATAATTGAAATTTTAAATCTCCATATTTTTATTTTATTGACTAATTAACATTTTTATTTGCTACTATTTGCAAATCACCATTAATTAATATTAATATTTGGATAAATTTAATTTAAACGAAAACTTTATTTAAAATATAATATTAATAATATATATTAATAATCTATATTAATAATCTATATTGATAATCTATATTAATAATCTATATTAATAATCTATATGTTTACTTAATAAATTATAATTGAAATATTGTTATATTTTAACATCGGTATAGTACTGTATTATGTATTATGTTAATATTTATAATAATTGTTTATATGGTTTACACATATTACACAGCATATATATTCTGTAATTTTTATGATCATTATTGTAGAGTAATTTAGTAGAGTGGTGTATTAGAGTAGAGTAGTAAAGTAATGTAGTGGTGTAGTGTAGTAGAGTAGTTTAGTAGAGTAGTGTAGGAGAGTAGTATAGTAGAGTAGAATAGTAGAGTATAGCAGTAGAGTAATGTAGTAGAGAAGTGTAGTAGAGTAGAGTAGTAGAGTAATGTAGTAGAGTAGTGTAGTAGAGTAGAGTAGTAGAGTAATATAGTAGAGTAGTATAGTAGATTAGAGAAGTATAGTATTATAGTAGAGTAGTGTAGTAAAGTAGAGTAGTAGAGTAGAGTAATTAGTAGAGTAGCTTAGTAGAGTCGTGTAGTATAGTAGTGTAGTAGAGTAGTATAGTAGAGTATAGTATTTAAGTCGTATGTATTCGAGTGGAGTAATGTAGTAGAGTAGTGTAGTAGATTAGAGAAGTAAAGTATTGTAGTAGAGTAGTGTAGTAGATTAATATAGTAGAATAGAGTAGTAGAGTAGTGTAGCAGAGTATAGTATTTAAGTCGTATGTATTCGAGTAGAACAGTAGAGTAATATAGTAGTGTAGAAGAGTAGTAGAGTAGTGTAGTAGAGTAGTGTAGTAGAGTAGTATAGTAGAGTAGTGTATTAGAGTAGTGTAGTAGAGTAGAGTAGTAGAGTAGTGTAGTAGAGTAGTATTATAGAGTAGTGTAGTAGAGTAGTGTAGTAGAGTAGTGTAGTAGATTAGAGAAGTAATGTATCGTAGTAGAGTAGTGTAGTAGAGTAGAGTAGTAGAGTAGAGTAGTAGAGTAGTATAGTAGAGTAGTGTAGTAGAGTAGTGTAGTAGAGTAGTGTAGTAGAGTAGTGTAGTAGAGTAGTGTAGTAGAGTAGTGTAGTAGAGTAGAATAGTAAAGTAGTGTAGTAGAATAGAGTAGTATAGTAGTTTAGTAGAGTAGTGTATTAGAGTAGTGTAGTAGAGTATAGTAGTAAATAGAGTAGTTAAGTAGAATTGAGTAGTTAAGTCGTGTAGTAGAGTAGAGTAGTAAAGTAGTAGAGTAGAGTGGTGTCGTACAGTAGAGTAGTAAAGTAGTGTAATAGAGTAGAATAGTAAAGTAGTGTAGTAGAATAGAGTAGTATAGTAGTTTAGTAGAGTAATGGAATAGAGTAGTATTTTTGAGTAGTGTAGTAGAGTAGAGTAGTAGAGTAGAGTAATAAATAAGTGTAGTAGAGTTGAGTAGTAAAGTAGTATAGTAGAGTAGTGTAGTAGAGTAGAATAAGTAAGTGGTGTATTAGAGTAGAGTAGTAAAGTAGTATAGTAGAGTAGGGTAGTAAAGTAGTGTAATAGAGTAGAGTAGTCAAGTGATGTAGTATAGTAGATTAGTAAAGTAGTATAGTAGAGTAGTGTAGTTGAGTAAAATAGTAAAGTAGTGTAGTAGAGTAGAGTAGTATAGTAGTTTATTAGAGTAATGTAGTAGATTAGTATTTCTGAGTAGTGTAGTAGAGTAGAATATTATAATAGAGTAGTAGAGTAATGTAGCAGAGTAGTGTAGTAGAGTAGTGTAGTAGATTAGAGTAGTATAGTAGTGTAGTAGAGTAATTTAGAACAGTAGTATATTAGAGTATAGTAGTGATGGGTAACGTAACCTATAATAATATATATACATATATATATATATACATATATCAATATATATATTTATAAATATTGTGTCCAGATTAATATACATAAGGTCAGAAAATAGTCGATGTATGTACTATGTGCGTTGTATGTCGTATGCACGGTACTAATATATGGACACGGAGGCCGATATTAGCTAGTGAAACTATCACTTGGAAATAGTGGTTACAGATATATGCCATGAAACTAAATTTGCTGATGACCGTCATGTAGATGGTCAGCGATGTAAATACCATGGCGAGCCTGACGAGACCCCGCAGTGTAAAGTTTTCCAATGTACTGGTATCTCCGGAGGCTAGGGCCTTGTCGAATGTCAATGTTAGGACTAAGGTAGTCGACTGGGTGGGACAACATAGCAGGTGTGATGTAGTAGCTTGCGGGATGGGGATCGTGTGTTGTGGGAGATACAAATACATTAGTGATGTTTATATTACTTATTAAATATTCGAACAATGAAGTATTAAAATAAATATTATTGTGTAAAAATAGTATGTAGTGTATCTTCTTTGTTGTTATTAAGTTGTTATGGACAGATATATAATAGACGTGTTTCATCGTCTGATGAGTAAATCCCAATTGTCTATTCGCAAACAATAAAATTTCTCCAAAATATTATCAATATAGATGTAATCAAGATAGATAATGTTATGTCACTGATAACACATCTAAAAATTCCACCATCGGTGTAAGGTATTCATGGACTTTCTCGATCTTGTCTCTGAAAATTAATTCCTGTGGTGTAAAACGCAGTTTCTTAATAGACAGATAGAATAAATAGGAGTAAAATGGACTAACCATATTCTACACAAATCAGTTAACTTCAGGTCCTCTAAGTTCATTTCTGTAACTGTTTTAGAGTGGTTCTAAATAGCAATTCTCTTCATTCTCTAGGTACACATGCAAAAAATGTATGAGAACTTCATGAAGGATCCGGAATCAATTCAAACCATCTACAAAATAGTTATTGCCGATATTAATTGAATTTTTCATACGCATAAATAATGATATATTTATATATAATTATAATACAGTATAATAGTTTAATTATACAAGATAATAGTAATTATTATAAATCATAAAAGTTCTCTAATTGATTAAAATTAATATCGAATATTTTAAACATTTAACTATTTATATGTTTTATTATCAATTTATTCTACATTATATATATTTAATTGTATTAACTTCATTGTGTATTTCGTGAATTATTTTAAATTAAAAAATATTTATTTAAATCTTATTACTATTAAATAGGTGGATGATCCTTTTTATGAACTACCAGAAATTGATATCCTAATAGATTTAGCATCTCTTCCATTGAATTATCTAGCCTACATGGTTGATTTTCAGGTTGGTGTATATATATATATATATATCGATATATAAATACATTTCCCTCTTTTAAAATTATATTGTTCATGGATTACTTATATAAATGTACTATATTGATAAATTTTAAAATTGAATGATAAAATTCAATTGTTGATAAATAATACATACGAATAAATACATTTATGTTATATTTATTAAACGGATTAGAGAAAAAATACAGAGAAAAAATTGTACAAATTCAATATAATTATATAATGTTTATAATATTGTGCTCATGATTTATAAATGATGGAAATTCTAATAGATAGAAATACTAGTCTCTGAATTTGCAATGATAAGAAACAGCAAATTATAAATAGCAATGATGATACCAAATTAAAATATGTAAATAAGAAAAAATAAACATGAAATTTGATTTGATGAAAATATATATTTCTTGTTATCTAATTGAAGTATATCATATTTTTAATATAAACACTATACGACATTAACAATAGTATTTATATAATCACTAATAAATTTAATATAACTACCAAAACTTACAAGAATTAAATATAATACTGACATTTATATTAATAGAAAATCAATCTATCACAGCAGGCTTCAAGTTTATTTTCAAAAAATCGTAACTGCTATAAGATATTAATATATCAATTCAAATGCTAAGAGTTTTTTTAATTCGATAGTATTTAATAATATATTTATATTATTTTTAACTATGATTCGAATTAATATTTACTTTTAATAATCTATATTACTAATCTATATTAATAATCTATATTAATAATCTATATTAATAGTATATATTAATAATCTATATTAATAATCCATATTAATAATCTATATTAATAATCTATATTAATAATCTATATTAATAATCTATATTAATATTCTATATTAATAATCTATATTAATAATCTATATTAATAATCTATATTAATAATCTATATTAATAATCTATATTAATAATCTATATTAATAATCTATAGTAATAAACTATGGTAATAATCTATATGTATAATCTATCTTAATAATCTAAATTAATAATCTATATTAATAATCTATATTAATAATCTATATTAATAATCTATATTAATAATCTATATTAATAATCTATATTAATAATCTATATTAATAATCTGTATTATTAATCTATATTAATAATCTATATTAATAATCTATATTAATAATCTATATTAATAATCTATATTAATAATCTATATTAATAATCTATATTAATAATCTATATTAATAATCTATATTAATAATATATATTAATAATCTATATTAATAATCCATATTAATAATCTATATTAATAATCTATATTAATAATCTATATTAATAATCTATATTAATAATCTATATTAATAATATATATTAATAATCTATATTAATAATCTATATTAATAATCTATATTAATAATCTATATTAATAGTATATATTAATAATCTATATTAATAATCCATATTAATAATCTATATTAATAATCTATATTAATAATCTATATTAATAATCTATATTAATATTCTATATTAATAATCTATATTGATAATCTATATTAATAATCTATATTAATATTCTATATTAATAATCTATATTAATAATCTATATTGATAATCTTTATTAATAATCAATGTTAATAATCTATATTAATAATCTATATTAATAATCTATATTAATAATCTATATTAATAATCTATATTAATAATCTATATTAATAATCTTTCTTAATAATCTAAATTAATAATCTATATTAATATTCTATATTAATAATCTATATTAATAATCTATATTAATAATCTATATTAATAATCTATAGTAATAAACTATGGTAAAAATCTATATGTATAATCTATCTTAATAATCTAAATTAATAATCTATATTAATAATATATATTAATACTCTATATTAATAATCTATAGTAATAATTTATGGTAATAATCTATATGTATAATTTATCTTAATAATCTATATTAATATTCTATATTAATACTCTATATTTATAATCTATATTAATAATCTATATTAATAATCTATATTAATAATCTATAGTAATAAACTATGGTAATAATCTATATGTATAATCTATCTTAATAAACTAAATTAATAATCTATATTAATAATCTATATTAATAATCTATATTAATAATATATATTAATACTCTATATTAATAATCTATATTAATAATCTATATTAATAATCTATATTAATAATCTATATTAATAATCTATATTAATAATCTATATTAATAATCTATATTAATAATCCATATTAATAATATATATTAATAATCTATATTAATAATCTATATTAATACTCTATATTAATAATCTATAGTAATAATTTATGTTAATAATCTATATTAATATTCTATATTAATACTCTATATTTATAATCTGTATTAATATTCTATATTAATAATCTATATTAATAATCTATATTAATAATCTATATTAATAATCTATATTAATAATCTATATTAATAATCTATATTAATAATCTATATTAATAATCTTTCTTAATAATCTAAATTAATAATCTATATTAATAATCTATATTAATAATCTATATTAATAATCTTTCTTAATAATCTAAATTAATAATCTATATTAATATTCTATATTAATAATCTATATTAATAATCTATATTAATAATATTTATTAATAATCAATATTAATAATCTATATTAATAATCTATATTAATAATCTATATTAACATTCTATATTAATAATCTATATTAATAATCTATATTAATAATCTATATTAATAATCTTTCTTAATAATCTAAATTAATAATCTATATTAATAATCTATATTAATAATCTATATTAATAATCTATATTAATAATCTATATTAATAATCTATATTAAAAATCCATATTAATAATCTATATTAATAATCTATATTAATAAGCTATATTAATAATGTATATTAATATTCTATATTAATAATCTATATTAATAATCTATATTAATAATCTATAGTAATAAACTATGGTAATAATCTATATGTATAATCTATCTTAATAATCTAAATTAATAATCTATATTAATAATCTATATTAATAATCTATATTAATAATCTCTATTAATAATCTATATTAATAATCTATATTAATAATCTATATTAATAATCTCTATTAATAATCTCTATTAATAATCTATATTAATAATCTATATTAATAATCTAAATTAATAATCTATATTAATAATCTATATTAATAATCTATATTAATAATCTATATTAATAATCTCTATTAATAATCTATATTAATAATCTATATTAATAATCTATATTAATAATCTATATTAATAATCTATATTAATAATCTATATTAATAATCTATATTAATAATCTATATTAATAATCTATATTAATAATCCATATTAATAATATATATTAATAATCTATATTAATAATCTATATTAATACTCTATATTAATAATCTATAGTAATAATTTATGTTAATAATCTATATTAATATTCTATATTAATACTCTATATTTATAATCTGTATTAATATTCTATATTAATAATCTATATTAATAATCTATATTAATAATCTATATTAATAATCTATATTAATAATCTTTCTTAATAATCTAAATTAATAATCTATATTAATATTCTATATTAATAATCTATATTAATAATCTATATTAATAATATTTATTAATAATCAATATTAATAATCTATATTAATAATCTATATTAATAATCTATATTAATAATCTATATTAATAATCTATATTAATAATCTATATTAATAATCTATATTAATAATCTATATTAATAATCTATATTAATAATCTATATTAATAATCTATATTAATAATATATATTAATAATCTATATTAATAATCTATATTAATAATCTATATTAATAATCTATATTAATAATCTATATTAATAATCTATATTAATAATCTATATTAATAATCTATATTAATAATCTATATTAATAATCTATATTAATAATCCATATTAATAATATATATTAATAATCTATATTAATAATCTATATTAATAATCTGTATTAATATTCTATATTAATAATCTATATTAATAATCTATATTAATAATCTATATTAATAATCTTTCTTAATAATCTAAATTAATAATCTATATTAATAATCTATATTAATAATCTATATTAATAATCTATATTAATAATCTATATTAATAATCTATATTAATAATCCATATTAATAATCTATATTAATAATCTATATTAATAATCTATATTAATAATCTATATTAATATTCTATATTAATAATCTACATTAATAATCTATATTAATAATCTATATTAACATTCTATATTAATAATCTATATTAATAATCTATATTAATAATCTATATTAATAATCTATATTAATAATCTATATTAATAATCTTTCTTAATAATCTAAATTAATAATCTATATTAATAATCTATATTAATAAGCTATATTAATAATGTATATTAATATTCTATATTAATAATCTATATTAATAATCTATATTAATAATCTATAGTAATAAACTATGGTAATAATCTATATGTATAATCTATCTTAATAATCTAAATTAATAATCTATATTAATAAACTATATTAATAATCTATATTAATAATCTCTATTAATAATCTATATTAATAATCTATATTAATAATCTATATTAATAATCTCTATTAATAATCTATATTAATAATCTATATTAATAATCTATATTAATAATCTATATTAATAATCTACATTAATAATCTATATTAATAATCTATATTAATAATCTATATTAATAATCTCTATTAATAATCTATATTAATAATCTATATTAATAATCTATATTAATAATCTATATTAATAATCTATATTAATAATCTATATTAATAATCTATATTAATAATCTATATTAATAATCTATATTAATAATCTATATTAATAATCTATATTAATAATCTATATTAATAATCTATATTAATAATCTATATTAATAATCTATATTAATAATCTATATTAATAATCTATATTAATAATCTATATTAATAATCTATATTAATAATCTATATTAATAATCTATATTAATAATCTATATTAATAATCTATATTAATAATCTATATTAATAATCTATATTAATAATCTATATTAATAATCTATATTAATAATCTATATTAATAATCTATATTAATAATCTATATTAATAATCTATATTAATAATCTATATTAATAATCTATATTAATAATCTATATTAATAATCTATATTAATAATCTATATTAATAATCTATATTAATAATCTATATTAATAATCTATATTAATAATCTATATTAATAATCTATATTAATAATCTATATTAATAATCTATATTAATAATCTATATTAATAATCTATATTAATAATCTATATTAATAATCTATATTAATAATCTATATTAATAATCTATATTAATAATCTATATTAATAATCTATATTAATAATCTATATTAATAATCTATATTAATAATCTATATTAATAATCTATATTAATAATCTATATTAATAATCTATATTAATAATCTATATTAATAATCTATATTAATAATCTATATTAATAATCTATATTAATAATCTATATTAATAATCTATATTAATAATCTATATTAATAATCTATATTAATAATCTATATTAATAATCTATATTAATAATCTATATTAATAATCTATATTAATAATCTATATTGAAGAAAAAAATACATACAAAATCAATATATAAAATTAATAATACATTTAAAAACTATAATAAATTTAAATATTTATAAGAAATGAATAAATGTAATGTAATATGTATCTATAATAATATAATAATATGTATATATATATATCTATGATAATATCCATATGTAATTATTTTAATTATAATAATTATTAAATAAGTTTGAAATAATATATTATTAGTATATCTACTTTAATTTAAATGTAACTTAACTAATTATACCATGTTCTTAATATATTATCACATGTCATATAACTTTATTAATATATAACTAAATACTATATACAACCTATATATTATTTATATATTATATAGTATTTAAAACTATATTAAACTATATATTCAGAAAACTTTGTCTCATTCAAATAATAGATTTTCAACTTTCATTTTATTATAGTTTTTGTATTCCTTTTCAATTTCATAAATTATAAGTTTCTGTATATAATTTTATTTGCTGTAGCTATTGATTCCGTATTTGCAGTAGTTTTTCTTATATAATTGATTACATATTTTATCTCAAAGTTATGATGGGAAAAGTTATATAGAAATTTGTATTGTTTTTCTTTATTATCCGATATCTCAATCATGTTGATAGGGGTATTAATATTATAATTTTGACAGTCTTATGTGACAATTTCGTGATACCTAGTTATATAACTATATATAATTATCTAGAAATTGTGTCAATATAGTGATTTGTCTCTTCTACGTTACAAAGATACCTTTAGCAACAGGAATACTATATTTCATTATATTTATGTTCACTTCTTAACTCATTATATTAATAATGATGCAATAAATTAATGCTTGTATTTTGAATATTAATTTAAGAATGAATGATTTATTTTTTTTACCATTTTGTTGGTATTTAATTAGTTAAGTAAAATTGCAATGAGCTACAATTAACTTCAAAGATTATAATAATAATTTAACTACTGAAGTAAAAATGACTATTAAAAATATAGAATCAATAACTGCAGACATTAAAATTACTAATATTATTAAGAACTTATAATTTAACAAAATGAAGATAAATTATAATTTAATTTGAAAGTTAAAAAATCTCAAAGTAAAATGAGCCAAAGTTAGTATGATTATAATGTACAATATAGCTTTACATATTATAATATATAAATATAATATTGGTTGTATATAGTATTTATTTATATATTAATTAGGAAGCTACAAATTAGCGTTAAATAATATTATGAAGAGAAACTTAGTACTATACAAGAAATGGAAGTTGCATTTGTGATACAATGCAACTCAAAGATAACAGTTTTTAAAGAAGGTAAAGAGACAAGGTTATTGTTAGTATATGATTATGTTCTTTTAAGTATTATACGATTATATTATACAATGAAAATCAACATAAATTTAAATATTAAATCTATATATCTTATATAAATAATCTATTCTAAATTTATTACAGGGTATTAATAATAATTCTATCAAGTACAAAATATATACCAGAACAAAGAAAAAATAATCAAATAAACAAAATTCATTAATTAAAAGAATTGCAAAAATTGCACAAATTCTATATAATTATATATTATTTATAGCATTGTACTCGTGATTTATAAATGATGGACATTCTAATAGATATATATACTAGTCTCTGAATTTGCTATGATAAGAAATAGAAAATTATAAATATCAATAATGATACACAATTAAAATATGTCAATAAGAAAAAATAAACATGAACTTTGAATTGATAAACATATATATTTATTGTTATCTAATTGAACTATATCATATTTTTAATATAAACACTATATACTACATTAACAATAATATTTTAAATATAACTACCAAATCTTACCAGAATTTAATATAATACTGACATTTATATTAATAGAAAATCAATCTATTACAGTAGGCTTCACATTTATTTTAAAAATAATCGGAACTGCTATAAGTTATTAATATTAATATATCAATTCAAATGCTAATAGTTTGTTAATTCGATAGTATTTACAAATATATTTATATTATTTCTAACTATGATACGAATTAATATTTACTTATAATAATTATATATTAAATATTAAGTATTGATAATCTTCGATGTTGCATGAGAGGAAGAAAAGTAATTTTTACAAAATAGGTACTATATAAACTTAAATAATATAAAAATTACATGTGGGCATAAAATATAATAACATATTTAGATGTAATTATATTATGAAATATTGAATTGATATTTATCCTTATTAATAAGTAATACAGTTAACACACTATATAATGATTAATATAATCTTTAAAATGGAATTATAAATTATATATATATATATAAGTATATATTTATATATATATATATATATATATATATATATATAAATATATATATATATATATATATATAATTATAATTTCGTAAGATCACACTAAATATATAGAGATTATTTTATATAAAATACTAATAACCTTTTCTTGGTCAGCCACTCTTTCGATTTTGTAATGTCTTCACATTTAGAAGCTTTTTTCATTAGAGAGCTACATTTCTTCAAATGATTTTATTACCTGCAGTTGTTGCCTCTGCATTTGCTGTCGTTCTCTTTGCATAGCTTAATTCATTTGAATTTAAGTATCTTCTCGACTTTACATTAAAAATTGTCTGAAAATCATTATTTTATATAGAGGAATGTAAGGTTGTTTTATTTTCTTTTCCTTTAAGTCGTGGGGGTTTGTAGCGTAGTGGTATTGGTCTTCTTAATCTTGTAATTTGACCTTATTGTAATATTATCTAGATAACTATTAGTTCAATTTAAATGAAAAATATATTAAATAAATTAATATTAATTAATACTTTATTTATCTATATTAATAATAATAACAATAATATGTCTATATTTATAATAATTATTCATATGGAATATATGCTGATTATTAAAATCTGATAATGTTGCATATAATAATATATAATTTGTTTAAACTTTAGTTGTAATATACTTATTATGTATACTTCTTCAATATATTAAATAAAACAATTATATTATTAAATATAAGAGAATATATTGTTATTAGATAATTAATATAAAATCTAAATTTCAATTGAAATATAATAATGTTATTCAGATAGTACATTATTAAATTCGATATTCAATAAATATGCTTTACAATAATACTATATATCTCTTATACCAATATATACATATACACACTATATATATATATATATATATATATATATATATATATCATATATACCATACCTTACTCAGTAGATAATTTAGAATTAATTCATTTATTATACAAACTTAAGTTAAAAAATATTTTAATTAATTGAGTAACAATTAAAATGTATTCATTATATGTTTTATATACATTTATTGCTAAAATCCTTAGTTAATATATATATATATTTAATTTGATATGAATAAAATAAAAAATAGATCAAGCACCCACTTTACCTATAAGATATTGTAACTTATATGCAATATATAGAACACGTTACAAATATACAGAAGAAAAAATATATACAAAATCAATATATAAAATTAATAACACATTTACAAAACTATAATAAATTTAAATATTTATAATAAATGAATAAATGTAATGCAATATTTATCTATGATAATATAATAATATTTATATATATCTTTGATAATATCCATATGTAATTATTTTAATTATAATGATTATTGAATAAGTTTGAAATAATATATTATTATTATATCTACTTTAATTTAAATGTAACTTAACTAATTATATCATGTTCTTAATATATTATCACATGGCATATAACTTTATTAATATATAATTAAATACTATATACAACCTATATATTATTTATATATTATATAGTATTTAAATCTATATTATACTATATATTATACTATATATTCAGAAAACCTTGTCTCATTCAAATAATAGATTTTCAACTTTCATTTTATTATAGTTTTTGTATTCCTTTTCAATTTCATAAATTATAAGTTTCTGTATATAATTTTATTTGCTGCAGCTATTGATTCGGTATTTGCAGTAGTTTTTCTTATATAATTGATTACATATTTTATCTCAAAGTTGTGATGGGAAAAGTTGTATAGAAATTTGAATTGTTTTTCTTTATTATCCGATATCTCAATCAAGTTGATAGGGGTATAAATATTATAATTTTGACAGTCTTTCTTATGTGACAATTTCGTGATATCTAGTTATATAACTAAATATAATTATCTAGAAATTGTGTCAATATAGTGATTTGTCTCTTCTACGTTACAGAGATACATTTAGCAACAGGAATACTATATTTCATTATACTTATGTTCACTTCTTAACTCATAATATTAATAATGATGCAATCAATTTATGCTTGTATTTTGAATATTAATTTGAGAACGAATGATTTATTTTTTTACCATTTTTTTGGTATTTAATTAGTTAAGTAAAATTGCAATTAACTTCAAAGATTATAATAATAATATAACTACTAAAGGTGAAAATGACTATTAAAAATATAGAATCAATAACTGCAGACAATAAAATTAATAATATTATTAAGAACTTATAATTTAACAAAATGAAGATAAATTATAATTTAATTTGAAAGTTAAAAAATCTCAAAATAAAATGAGCCAAAGTTAGTATGATTATAATATACAATATAGCTTTACATATTATAATATATAAATATAATATTGGTTGTATATAGTATTTATTTATATATTAATTAGGAATCTACAAATTAGCGTTAAATAATATTATGAAGAGAAACTTAGTACTATACAAGAAATAGAAGTTGCATTTGTGATACAATGCAACTCAAAGATAACCGTTTTTAAAGAAGTTAAAGAGACAAGGTTATTGTTAGTATATGATTATGTTCTTTTAAGTAGTATACGATTATATTGTACAATGAAAATCAACATAAATTTAAATATTTATCTTATATAAATAATCAATTCCTAATTTATTACAGGGTATTAATAATAATTCTATATAGTACAAAATATATACCAGAACAAAGAAAAAATAATCAAATAAACAAAATTCATTAATTAAAAGAATTACAAAAATTGCAAAAATTCTATATAATTATATATTATTTATAGCATTGTACTCGTGATTTATAAATTATGGAAATTCTAATAGATAGAAATACTAGTCTCTGAATTTTGTATGATAAGAAATAGCTAATTATGTATATCAATAATGATACACAATTAAAATATGTCAATAAGAAAAAATAAACATGAAATTTGATTTGATGAACATATTTATTTCTTGTTATCTAGTTTAAGTATATCATATTTTAATTATGAACTACATTAACAATAGTATTTATATAATCACTAATTCTTTAAATGTAACTACCAAAACATACCAGAATTTAATATAATACTGACATTTATATTAATAGAAAATCAATCTATTACAGCAGGCTTCACATTTATTTAAAAAATAATAATAAATACTATAAGTTATTAATATTAATATATCAATTCAAATTATAATAGTTTGTTAATTCGATAGTATTTACAAGTATATTTGTATTATTTCTAACAATGATTCGAAATAATATTTACTTATAATAATTATATATTAAACATTAATTATTGATAAACCTCGATGTTGATACCCTCACCCTCACCCATACCCTCATCCTTGCATAATCAGATGTATCCTTACCCTAACTCTCACATTCACCCTCAACCATAGACTCATCCTCAGCCTCGCCATCACCCTCGCCCTCACCCTCATCTTCACCTTCATCCTTACCCTCACCCTCACACTCAACTTCACTCTCATTCTCATCCTCACTTTCATCCTCACCCAATAACTCACCCTCCCCACACATTCATCATATCCCTCACATATTCCTCACCCACACCATGTGTGTATGTGTATGTGTGAGTGTATGTGTGTGTTTCTGTGTTTGTGTGTGAGTATGTATTTGTTTGTATATATTAATGTGTGTGCTTTAAAACTATATCATTAAATATAATAAAATATTTTCTAGACAATCTAGTGCTTTAAGGTTTATTAATTTTTTTTTTATTCGTGTTCTTGAAATTTAATTACTTATTTGCAGTCGGTCAGTCTGAAATAAGAAACAATTACTATATTGATTTGACCATGTTTCATGTTATCTTTAATGAATTATTCTCTATTTTCTTTATGGGTTTTAAATTTGGTTACATTTATTTTTTTAGAAATGAAAACCATTCATCCAGGTATTATTTCTGAACAAATATTTCTTTATTTATTTTGATTTTCCTTATTGATTATTTTGTTGTGTGCTTAATTAAAATTAGGTTTCAGTTTGGTTCTTAAGATATTAGTTACTTATTTTCAGTTGGTCAATCTGAAATGAGAAACAATTTTCTTTTTGATTTTACTAAGTTGATTATTATCTTAATTGGTTTTTCTTTCTGTTAGCTTTATGGGTTTTAAATTTGTTTACATTTGTTTTTTAAGAAATTAAAAACATTATTTAGTTGTTCTTTTTTCGTATTGATTTGACCAAGTTTCTTTATTATTTTTTCGATTATTCAATTTCTATACTATCCTCGTCACTAGTTATTATATTATGATTTTTTATCGAATTACATTTGCGTTTTCGCCTTCGTTTATATATTGTTTTTTTTAATATAAATATATCACTTGTATTTTTTGTATTCTTTTGTATTTTATTATTCGTACTTCCTAGAAAATTTTTTTCATCATCCAAACTTAATGATTCTTTCAAAACATCACTTACTATACCAGAAGATATTTTTCTTTCTTTATATCTTACTGTGTCCCTTTCAAGCGGCGACCTTGATCTACTACAGTCTTCATTTTGTTTATTTTCTTGGTCTCTTTGAGATATAGATGTTAATTTGTTTTGATTATTATTAGCGATTTCTTTAGATTTCATCATAGAAGAGAATGCCCGTGTTATAATTCTTTCTCTGGTTTCATTTACTCTAGATTTCTTTTTGTTTATAATATTTTTCGAAAGATTTTTAATTAGGACATTTTCTATATTTGATTTGATTTTTCTTACTCTATGAGTTACAGGATTTTTTTCTTTATTAATTGATGTACTTTTACTTTTTATTATTTTTTTGAATTTAGATTTCGTATCTTTATTAATACGTTTCAATTGTTTAGACTTATTACTACTTAAATGTATCGATTGTTTTGATTTATCATTAATTTCTAGTGCACAATCGAGTAATAGATTGCCAAACTCATCATCTGATTCGATTGAATTTGTAAATCTAGTTCTAAATATTTTCTTTGATGGAGTCGTTGTTCTTTTTACTGTACGATATATTAACATATTAGTTATTATTTAAAAGTATTAATATTTAAACTAAAAATATGTAAATAAGTATTAATAAGTATAATAAGTATTCAAGTGTACAACACATATAAATAAAATATATCCACTAAACCATACAATTGTTGGAGTATAACATATACAACGTATGGAAATATAAGATAAAAATAAATAAAAAAAACTATATAAGATAGTCTATATATATTTTCAACTGTTATAATAGAATACATATTTAAATTTAATTTGTATATTTATTAGCTATAATTAAGATGTAACTTAATCTAATTATGATTGTAAATGTAATTGTAAATGTAATTATGATCATGTATCTACTATTGTGAAATATGTATCACTAAGTATATCAACATTTTGCATACGATATCATATTACACTTATATATTAGCTTCAATAACTGGAGATATAGTAAGGTATTGATTATATAAATAATTATTAATGGAACTAGTTTTTTGGTTATTAATTGATAATGAATATACAAATTGTAATTAATCGATCTTTCATTAATATGAGTACTATTAAATAACAGTGCAACACCATTTTTAATATATATAAAATATAGGTGGAGTTAATAGTGCCTTTCTAGTAAATTCCTTTATATTAGGCCAAACGACGAATGTACTCTATGCTTATATGTATAAAAGTAAAGATGCAAATATATGTTTCAGAACCAGACTTGCTTCCCAAACGAATATTGATGTATCACATACACAACATATAAAAATATATATTAATGACATATGTTCGGTTCCTTCGAAGTTGGTGAAATCTCTTTGGTTAGCTTTGCGAACAAAGATGGACAATTATATTTCTAGACCACCCTTTCCTAGGAGCTGTAGCCGAACATTTGAATTATCCGATTCCAGTAAAAGCATTACTAGACTCTTATATCAACACTCGACTTCAGATTATCCCACTAGAACAATTAAATATCGATTTTTCAATTAGTTTTATTTTTCCGAGAGGGCTTAAACCTGATATAGTTATTGAAAATAAAAATATAAATTATAGTCGACACCACGGTGGCATTTGATTGTCAAGAAAATATGTCTAATGTTAATTCCATGAAATAGAAAAATATTGCCATTTATGATTTGTCATATATTTGGGTTCTCTTGGTTTTTGGTCAAATAATATTTATATTCTAACAGAAGAGTTAAGGATAAACAAAAGAATGGAAAAAAAACTAGTATAAAAGAAACCATCGAATGATATGGAGCGCTTCTATCAGATTTTTTGAAATTTGTAATTTTTACTGATCTTTTTACTAGTTTAAATATATATATATATATATATAATTATAATTTTAATTTCTTATTAAGAGCATACTAAATATATAGATATCATTCTAAATAAATAATAATAACCATTTCTTGGTCTGCTATAGGACTTCTGCACATATAAATCACTAGATTTATTAGTGTCTTCACATTTAGAAGTCTTATTTTTATTAATACGTTTCAATTGTTTAGATTTGCTACTTCTTAAATTTATCGATTGTTTTTCTGTTTCATTAATTGCAATTGCACAATCGAGTAGTTTATTGCCAAATTCATCATTAGATTCTATTGAATTTATATATTTAGTTTTAAATACACTGCTAGATGGAGTTGCTGCTCTTTTTACTGTTGTAAATATTATTTATTAAAATATATAATATAATTTAAAATATGTAAACTAAAAAGTATTTTATATTTATCTTAGTATAGATAAATATAAAATAGTTGTTATCTATATATATATATATCTATTATTAGATTTCTAGTTTATAATATATATATATATATATATATATATATATAAAATATATCTACAAAATAATACAATTTAGCTTAGGCAATATTAAATATTAGTAATTATCATGATAGTCTATATATGAATTTGAAGTAAGATAACAGATTCAATAACTGCAGATATATGGTAAATTATTACGATCTGTCATTATAAGTACGACGAGTATTATTAAAGTAATATTAATATACGAGTAATTTTAAAGTAATATTAATATGAATAATTTTAAAGTAATATTAATATGAATAATTTTAAAGTAATATTAATACGAGTATTTTTAAAGTAATATTAATACGAGTAATTTTAAAGTAATATTAATACGAGTAATATTAAAGTAATATTAATATGAGTAATTTTAAAGTAATATTAATATGAGTAATTTTAAAGTAATATTTTTATGAGTAATTTTAAAGTAATATTAATACGAGTAATTTAAAAATAATATTAATACGAATAATTTTAAAGTAGTATTTATATAAGTAATTTTAAAGTAATATTAATATGAGTAATTTTAAAGTAATATTAATATGAGTAATTTTAAAGTAATATTAATATAAGTAATTTTAAAGTAATATTTATACGAGTAATTTGAAAGTAATATTAATATGAGTAATATTTTAAAGTAATATTAATATGAGTAATTTTAAAGTAATATTAATATAAGTAATTATAAAGTAATATTTATACGAGTAATTTGAAAGTAATATTAATATGAGTAATATTTTAAAGTAATATTAATATGAATAATATTAATATAAGTAATTTTAAGTAGATTTGGAAATTCAGGAAATGTAGTCATGAATATTATGTTCTGTATTTAAATTCTGAGGTCATTTGTATATGATTCAGTCAATATTTTAGTGGTGTTCTATTGTATAAGAGATAATGTATAAGTTATTATTTCAAAAGTAAAATATATTTTATTTTATATTAGATTAAAGGTAACATTTTTTTGATTATATTTATATTTGATATATTTTATATTTGATATATTTTGTGAATTTGTATTAACATCATAATAGTGTTGATATATATCTGTAATAAGTTCATCAATATTTATATCTAGAGAAGTTTTAACAATATAATTATATGATTTCAAACAATTTTCATATGTTTATATTTGATATATTTTGTGAATTTATATTAACATCATAATAGTGTTGATATATATCTGTAATAAGTTCATCAATATTTATATCTAGAGAAGTTTTAACAATATAATTATATGATTTCAAACTATTTTGATATGTTTATATGAGTCGAATATATTATTTGGAGTTATCAACTGAATATTTATATTGTTATTGTATTTTTATTTTATTTTTATACTAATTGTTCAGTTTATGTTTATTTTTATATTTTTTTAACTACTGTAAGATATATTAAATACATATATTCGAAGTAATATGAATTTGTTATTATAATTAATATCATATTATATAGTAATTTTAAAAAAAACTAGTATTTGATTTAAAAATATTTAAGTGGAATAGAACAATTCTTATTTATTTATAATTCTAAATACAATCTTAATAAGAAAATTTCAATTAAATATATATGAGATCACACTAAATTTACAGAGATTATTTAATATAAAATAATAATAACCTTTTCTTGGTCTGCTAAGAGACTTCGCTATATTGAATTCTTTCGATGTTATAGATGCTTCAGATTTAGCTTTTTTAATTGTAACGATAGCCACATTTCTTTTCATTATTTTATTTGCTGCTGCAGTTGCCTCTGCATTAGCTTTTGTTCTCCTTGCATAACTTAACTCATTAGAATTTAAATATTTTCTAGAATTAACACCGCACATTTTCTTTAAATCATATTTTTTTTCGATAAATTGTATACTGGAAAAGCTATATGGTCGTTTTATTTGCTTTTCCTTTATATTTCTATTATCTGGTCTGATTCTATTTTCCTTTAAAGAAGTCAGAGGGGTTAATAGTGTTGTGGTCTTGGTCTTATTAACCTTATAATGGGACCCCATTGAGACATCATCTAGATAACTATTAGTCCGTTTAGGTATCATAATAATACTATTAACTATTGGTCGAAGGTATATTCCGATGTATCCATATATATTGTAATTATGTGAAGCAATAAAAAGGTGTGTAAATATTGAATATTTATTTCGGAATGAATAATTGAAATTTTAATTCTCCATGTTTTTATTTTATTAACTAATTAAAATTTGTATTTGCTATTATTTGCAAATCACCATTAATTAATATTA
The DNA here is from genome assembly GCA_964035775.1 of Osedax frankpressi. Lineage (NCBI taxonomy): Eukaryota > Metazoa > Annelida > Polychaeta > Sabellida > Siboglinidae > Osedax > Osedax frankpressi. Next base: position 3,442,979 of record OZ038317.1, read on the forward strand.
ATATTTGGATAAATTTAATTTAAACAAAAACTATATTTAAAATATAATATTAATAATATTAATAATCTATGGTAATAATCTGTATAATTAATCTAAATTAGTAGAGTAGATTAATAATATAGATTATTAATTAGTTATTATTAATATTATTATTAATAGTGTAGTAGAGTAGAGTAGTAAAGTAGTAAAGTAGAGTAGTGTAGTTAAGTCGTATAGTAGAGTATGGTAGTATAGTAGAATATTATAGTAGTGTAGTAGAGTTATGTAGTAGAGTAGTGTAGTAGAGTAGTAGAGTAGAGTAGAGTAGTATAGTAGTGATGAGTAATTTACCCCATAATAGAGTTATCTCTAGTTATCATATATTTTCTATTATTTTAATATATATAATGATATAAATATTGTGTCCAGATTAATATACATTAGAATCAAAAAATCGTCGATGGCCTGAACATGTTGTTGATAATGCTTAGGATAATATTCCGTTTACTTGATATCCACCACATGCTACGTAGAAATGTACTACATATGGTACTATGTGCGTTGTATGTCGTATGCACGGTACTAATATATGGACACGGAGGCCGATATTAGCTAGCGAAACTATCACTTGGAAATAGTGGTTACAGATATATGCCATGAAACTAAATTTGCTTCAACCATTAATATTCTTCTACATATAAAAAAGCATACTTAGAATTAATAATCACACTTTATTTGTATATATATGTTTACTATACTTAGTATGCTTATCGATGCAATTGAAATAAAATATAGTCATTTGGCTAGTCCTCGTGATTCACTTACACAAAATTTGACCTTTTTCAAATATTAAATTTATAGAATAATAACAAATCAATATATGTTATAGATAATAGATAATCTTTGGTTATACTTTAGTCAGTAAAACTAGATATTCAGAATAATAATTATATCTAAACATAATTTTGTTTATATATATAATATTAAATTCAATATATAAAATTGCATTAATATATTATTATAGGAAGAAGATCAAACTACCAAAGAGACTGGAAGAAAATTATGTAGATTATGATTAAGATTCACCAATACGTTAGTATATTAGAGAAAATTGTAAATCATATGAATATATGAATAATTAATATTCTAATAATTATTATAATCAATTATCAAAAGTGTAGTCATTAATAATGAATAATATCCAAAATAGTAAATCATATATATAAATAATATTCATAATTATATTTGCAGAAAAAAACAAAGAAAGAATAATTTGCAACCTCCGGTATTTAATCAAGGTTATAAAGGGTTATAAAGGGTTATAAAGGGTTATAAATAGTGTTAACTTAAAAGATTATAATTTAGAAATATTTATCACATTTATTTTATATACATTTAATTTTATATCATATTTTATACATTAACGTCCTATAAACTATATATATATTTAATAATTTATTTTTTAAGATGAATCAGATATCGAATATATATCTAATTCAGTTGCAGAAAGCATGGTTAAAACAATTTACATAGTTTGAATTCATATATAAATTTACTTATATACTAATATTATATATAATAGATTTGTAATGCAATATTAGATTTCGTTTATATGGTTATCATTCGTGTATTTATCTTTAACTTTAATATCTATTGCTTTAATTTGTATTCATGTTTAATTAATATTTGTAATTAAATTGTTATGTTACCTTTATTACTAATATAGCCATCAATTCTGAATACTCGAAACAATATCTTAGAATTATCATTATCATAGCATTACATTATTAATACTCTTTAAAAATTTATATTCATTATACACTTTTAATGAATAATGATTTGTAAATCTTAATTTACAAATTTACTCTGTATATAATAGAATACATTATTTCTAGAGATTCCCTGAAAGGGAGAAAGATCAAATATAAATAAAGAAAAGGAAAAAAGTTGTCACGGTTATAATGAACCCTTTTGTGTATATAAGTAGCTATGACTATATAAAGTTTTTGTTGATTAAAGTATTATTACCTAATTTTCTTTATAGAAACAAGATTAAGAGACATTAAATAAAGAGATAATGGGATTTATTACTGGAAAAATCAAGAAACGTTATAATATATTGATATAATAATCTAATCTGTTCTAATTACTCATTTTTGTGAAAGTTATGTAATTAAATTTTCAAGTTGTTTAATATTATTAAAAAACTGACTTAGATTTATTTGAATATTAAATGTATCTATAAATATTTATTTTATTTAACCAATATATTATACTTTTAGAATAAGAACTAATACTAAGGTGTCATGCTGAACTAATGTATACCATTAAAAATAAACATAATATAGTTCAGGATGACATTCCAAGATTTAAATTATGTCTGCAAGATATAGAAAAAGTAAACACTGAAAGTGTTAGTATAATAGATATTTTTATATTAACATTTATATTTTAACATATTAATAATTTAATATACATTATTATTGTACATGTGTAAAGTCAACATCGATTTATAATATTAATTCAAATATTAATTTTTCATAAGATTAAACAATTGAAAACTATAAATGGAACACAAAAACCTCTTGCTACGAATATTAGGCGTAAGTTAGAGCCAGATATATTTTGGACCCGTTTTCTTATCAAGGGAAGTGTTCAAAATAAATCAGAAAACCAGCATTTATTCTAACCAAGCTCTATTCTATTATATTTGTTAAAAATTATTTTTTTATTTATTATTATTTGTCCTTATTTAACAAACCTTAGTTTCACAAGTCTTGATATTATAAACTATTAAAAACATTACACATTTATTATTTTACTAATTTAAAATCATTTATTGAAATTATTTATTAATAATTAATAATTTTATCATATTTTTTTAGATGTTTAAAAAAAATTAATTTATCTTGTTCGGAGATAGATAAATTAATGAATAACAGCTATTATAATAAGTGGATCACGAAAAGCTTATTAGTTTTAGTTATACTCTTCTTTATATGATATTGAACACATACTTTGATTAAGATTATTAAAGAAAGTTAAAAATTATAATAAACAATATCACAGAAACAAATCTATCCACCAAATAGTTTGTACTCGCAAATTAAATTGATATGCGCCAATTGTAGAATAGGATATAAAATCTTGATTTTAAATATTTAGTATGGCATGTTTTTATATAGTATTTAATATACAATTTATAATACAATTTATATTTTTTGTAAGGAATGAATCATAAGAATTATTAATTTGATTAATTTATGAAATTAGAATGTGAAAAAAAATTTGAAGAACTAGACAACGTGAAAGGTTAATCATTAATATATACTATCTGGTAAAATGGTGTGCTAAAAAATAAAATTAATATAGAATAATGAATATATTATATATCAGTTTAAATAACATGAACCGGTGTGATACATCACCTCATTATATATATATTATACAAAAATTATTAAAAATTACGAATGAATGTGTCATATTATTTGATTACTATATACAATAACTTAATGAAATACAATTTTATTTATTTAGCGATATAAGTTGAAAAAAGGATAAAGTTGAAGAATTAGAAGGTTAATATTAAATAATATATTACATATATATATATATATATCATCTACATAGTATATTAAATACCATAATATACAAATTATATATTCCTAATAAGAATATTCTTATGGTTCAATATGATGTTATGCCTCTCAACATGAAATCAACGGTAGTAATTTATTAATGCTGTAATCCCAATTACTAGTTTATGTAAGATTTATACATGAATGAAATTAATAAAGTAAAGTTTTTATTTTTAGATATATTATTATAGAATATGTTATTTCTAAATTTAATATTCCCTATTTTTTAAAATATATATTATAATTTTATAAATATATATAATAATTTTAAATATTAGTTTGATTATTTATTAATCATGTCAACCAATTATACACGCTTATTGACATAATATGCCTGGTTTATATGTCCGGAATATATAAATTGAATTCTTACTATTTTTTTATTTATTACAGAAACAATGCAATGTGCAATATAGAAAGTGAACATTGTCCCTGAGTTAAATCACCAGGATAATATTACAAATGTATATTAAAATAAGTTAAAGTTAAAAATAAACAATATTTAAATATATCTATAAAGAAATTAACAAATATATATATATTCAATTGGTTGAAGAATTATAATATAATTAATAACCATCTTAATATTACAATATTTATAAAATTATTTTTTGCATCATTTCTATTTTACTAAAAAAAATAATTTTCATACACTGCCATTTCGCAAGAATACTAACTGCAATTCACACATCATCATGTGTATTTTTTATATTTTACTATTTTTGAACTAAATTTTAAATAAAAATATTCATAATAATCTTATTTTACTGATAAATACAATTATGCAAATATATTATTAATGACATAATCTCAATGTATTTTAAATTGTAACCAATTTATCCGAAATAATTAATATAATTTTGAATTAAAATTCCAAATTGTAACCGATTATTCCGGAATAATTAATTACAATTTTGAATTTTAAATCCGGAAATAATGTTACAAATTATAATTAATTATTCCGGAAATTTAATTACAAATTGTAACCAATTATTCCGGAATAATTGATTATAATTTTGAATTTTAATTTCAGAAATAATGTTCCAAATTGTGTAAAGAGCTACATTTCTTCAAATGATTTTATTACCTGCAGTTGTTGCCTCTGCATATGCTGTCATTCTCTTTGCATAGCTTAATTCATTTGAATTAAGTATCTTCTCGACTTTACATTAAAAATTGTCTGAAAATCATCATTTTTTTCTTTAATTTGTATAGAGGAATGTAAGGTTGTTTTATTTTCTTTTCCTTTATATATTAGTTATATGTTCGAATTCTAAGTACTTTTCATGAAGTCGGAGGGGTTTGTAGCGTAGTGGTATTGGTCTTCTTAATCTTGTAATTTGACCTCATTGTAATATTATCTAGATAACTATTAGTTCAATTTAAATGAAAAATATATTAAATAAATAAATATTAATTAATACTTTATTTATCTATATTAATAATAATAACAATAATATGTCTATATTTATAATAATTATTCATGTGGAATATATGCTGATTATTAAAATCTGATAATGTTGAATATAATAATTTATAATTTATTTAAAATTTAGTTGTAAGTATACTTATTATGTATTAATAAAACAATTATATTATTAAATATAAGAAAATATATTGCTATTAGATAATTAATATAAAGACTAAATTTCAATTGAAATATAATAATGTTATTCAGATAATATATTATTAAATTCGATATTCAATAAATATGCTTTACAATAATACTATATCTCTTATACCAATATATATACATATGCACACTATATGTACATCATACATACCATACTCAGTAGATAATTTAGAATTAATTAATTTATTATACAAACTTAAGTTTAAAAATATTTTAATTAATTGAGTAACAATTAAAATGTATTCATTATCTGTTTTATATACATTTATTGCTAAAATCCTTAGTTAATATATATATATATATATTTAATTTGATATGAATAAAATAAAAAATAGATCAAGCACCCACTTTACCTATAAGATATTGTAACTTGTATGCAATATATAGAACACGTTACAAATATACAGAAGAAAATATACATACAAATCAATATATTTAATTAATAACACATTTACAAAACTATAATAAATTTGAATATTTATAAGAAATGAATAAATGTAATGTAATATGTATCTATAATAATATAATAATATGTATATAAGTTTGAAATAATATATTATTAGTATATCTACATTAATTTAAATGTAACTTAACTAATTATACCATGTTCTTAATATATTATCACATGTCATATAACTTTATTAATATATAACTAAATACTATATACAACCTATATATTATTCATATATTATATAGTATTTAAAACTATATTATACTATATATTCAGAAAACTTTGTCTCATTCAAATAATAGATTTTCAACTTTCATTTTATTATAGTTTTTGTATTCCTTTACAATTTCATAAATTATAAGTTTCTTTATATAATTATATTTGCTGCAGCTATAGATTCGGTATTTGCAGTAGTTTTTCTTATATAATTGATCAAATATGTTATCTCAAAGTTGTGATGGGAAAAGTTGTATAGAAATTTGTGTTGTTTTTATTTATTATCCGATATCTCAATCATGTTGATAGAGGTATTAATATTATAAATTTGATAGTCTTTCTTATGTGACAATTTCGTGATACTCAGTTATATAACTATATATAATTATCTAGAAATTGTGTCAATATAGTGATTTGTCTCTTCTACGTTACAGAGATACCTTTAGCAACAGGAATACTATATTTCATTATACTTATGTTCACTTCTTAACTCATAATATTAATAATGATGCAATAAATTTATGCTTGTATTTTGAATATTAATTTGAGAATGAATGATTTATTTTTTTTACCATTTTTTTGGTATTTAATTAATTAAGTAAAGTTTCAATGAGCTACAATTAACTTCAAAGATTATAATAATAATTTAACTACTGAAGTAAAAATGACTATTAAAAATATAGAATCAATAACTGCAGACAATTCAATTAATAAAAGTAAGAACTTATAATTTAAGAAAGTGAATATAAATTATAATTTAATTTGAAAGATAAAAAATCTCAAAGTAAAATGAGCCAAAGTTAGTATGATTATAATGTACAATATAGCTTTACATATTATAATATATAAATATAATATTGGTTGTATATAGTATTTATTTATATATTAATTATGAAGCTACAAATTAGCGTTAAATAATATTATGAAGAAGTACTAAAAGAAGTACTAAAGAAACTTAGTACTAAAGAAACTTAGTACTAAACAAGAAATAGAAGTTGCATTTGTGATATAATGCAACTCAAAGATAACAGTTTTTAAAGAAGTTAAAGAGACAAGGTTATTGTTAGTATATGATTATGTTCTTTTAAGTATTATACGATTATATTATACAATGAAAATCAACATAAATTTAAATATTAATTCTATATATCTTATATAAATAATCAATTCCTAATTTATTACAGGGTATTAATAATAATTATATCTAGTACAAAAGTATACCAGAACAAAGAAAAAATAATCAAATAAACAAAATTCATTAATTAAAAGAATAGCAAAAATTGCAAAAATTCTATATAATTATATATTATTTATAGCATTGTACTCGTGATTTATAAATGATGGACATTCTAATAGATAGATATACTGGTCTCTGAATTTGCTATGATAAGAAATAGAAAATTATAAATATCAATAATGATACATAATTAAAATATGTCAATAAGAAAAAATAAACATGAAATTTGATTTGATGAACATATTTATTTCTTGTTATCTAATTTAAGTATATATTATTTTAATTATGAACGCTATACTACATTAACAATAGTATTTATATAATCACTAATGCTTTAAATGTAACTACCAAAACATACCAGAATTTAATATAATACTGACATTTATATTAATAGAAAATCAATCTATTACAACAGGCTTCACATTTATTTAAAAAATAATCGGAACTGCTATAAGTTATTAATATTAATAGATCAATTCAAATGCTAATAGTTAATTCGATAGTATTTACAAGTATATTTGTATTATTTCTAACAATGATTAGAAATAATATTTACTTATAATAATTATATATTAAACATTAATTATTGATAAACTTCGATGTTGATACCCTCACCCTCATACATCCTCATCCTCATACCCTCATCCTAATCTTTCATACTCGGATTCACCCTCACCCTAACTCTCACCCTCACCCTATCACTCAACCTCATTCTCTACCTATTCCTCACCCTCACATATCCCTTCATATTCACCCTCACCCTAACTCTCACATTCACCCTCAACCACAGACTCATCATCAGCCTCACCATCACCCTCACCCTCATCCTATCCCTCAACCTCATTATCTACATATTCCTCACCCTCGCATATCCCTTCACATTCACACTCACCTTCACTATAATCCTCACCCTCACTCCCACTATCACCCTCACCATGGTCACTACCCTAACTCTCACCATATCTCTCATTCTTACCATTGCCCTTGCATCATCACATACATCCTCACCCTCACCCTCATCCTCAATTTCATCCTAAACATCACCCTCACTCTCATCCTAAGCCCTCAACTATCTCTTCATCCTCACTTTCACCCTCACCATTACCTTCATCCTTACCCTTTCACTACCTTAACTCTAATCCTTACCCTCATTTTCACTCGCACTTTCACCCTCACCTACGCCTCTACCATCACTTTTACCATATCCATCATATTCACCTTCACCTTCATCCTTACCCTCACCCTCACACTCACCATCACTCTCACCATCCCCACACATTCATCATCCCTCACATATTCCTCACCCACACCATGTGTGTATGTGTATGTGTGAGTGTATGTGTGTGTTTCTGTGTTTGTGTGTGAGTATGTATTTGTATGTATATATTAATGTGTTTGCTTTAAAACTATATCATTAAATATAATAAAATATTTTCTAGACAATGTAGTGCTTTAAGGTTTATTAATTTTTTTTTTATTCGTGTTCTTGAAATTTAATTACTTATTTGCAGTCGGTCAGTCTGAAATAAGAAACAATTTCCATATTGATTTGACCATGTTTCGTATTATCTTTAATGAATTATTCTCTATTTTCTTTATGGGTTTTAAATTTGGTTAAATTTGTTTTTTTTAGAAATGAAAACCATTCATCCAGGTATTATTTCTGAACAAATATTTCTTTATTTATTTTGATTTTCCTTATTGATTATTTTGTTGTGTGCTTAATTAAAATTATGTTTCAGTTTGGTTTTTAAGATATTAGCTACTTATTTTCAGTTGGTCAATCTGAAATGAGAAACAATTTTATTTTTGATTTTACTAAGTTGATTATTAATTGGTTTTTCTTTATGTTTGCTTTATGGGTTTTAAATTTGTTTACATTTGTTTTTTAAGAAATTAGAAACATTATTTAGTTGTTCTTTTTTAGTATTGATTTGACCAAGTTTCTTTATTATTTTTTCGATTATTCAATTTCTATACTATCCTCGTCACTAGTTATTATATTATGATTTTTTATCGAATTACCAATTGCGTTTTCGCCTTCGCTTATATATTGTTTTTTTTAATTTAAATATATCACTTGTATTTTTTGTATTCTTTTGTATTTTATTATTTGTACTTCCTAGACAATTTTTTTCATCATCCAAACTTAATGATTCTTTCAAAACATCACTTACTATACCAGAAGATATTTTTCTTTCTTTATATCTTACTGTGTCCCTTTCAAGCGGTGACCTTGATCTACTACAGTCTTCATTTTGTTTATTTTCTTGGTCTCTTTGAGATATAGATGTTAATTTGTTTTGATTAGTATTAGCGATTTCTTTAGATTTCATCATAGAAGAGAATGCCCGTGTTATAATTCTTTCTCTGGTTTCATTTACTTTAGATTTCTTTTTGTTTATAATATTTTTCGAAAGATTTTTAATTATGACATTTTCTATATTTGATTTGATTTTTCTTACTCTATGAGTTACAGAATTTGTTTCTTTATTAATTGATGTACTTTTACTTTTTATTATTTTTTGAATTTAGATTTTGTATCTTTATTAATACGTTTCAATTGTTTAGACTTATTACTTCTTAAATTTATCGATTGTTTTGATTTTTCATTAATTTCTAGTGCACAATCGAGTAATAGATTGCCAAACTCATCATCTGATTCGATTGAATTTGTAAATCTAGTTCTAAATATGTTCTCAAATGGAGTCGTTGTTCTGTTTACTGTACGATATATTAACATATTAGTTATTATTTAAAAGTATTAATATTTAAACTAAAAATATATAAATATGTATTAATAAGTATAATAAGTATTCATGTGTACAATACATATAAATAAAATATATCCACTTAACGATACAATTTTCGGAGTATAACATATACAACATATGGAAATATAAGATAAAAAATAAATAAACAATTTTTTATAAGATAGTCTATATATATTTTCAAATACATATTGTTATAACAAATACATATTGAAATTTAAATTGTATATTTATTAGCTATAATTTAGATATAACTTAAACAAATTATGATTGTAAATGTAATTGTAAATGTAATTGTAAATGTAATTGTAAATGTAATTGTAAATGTAATTGTAAATGTAATTGTAAATGTAATTGTAAATGTAATTGTAAATGTAATTGTAAATGTAATTGTAAATGTAATTGTAAATGTAATTGTAAATGTAATTGTAAATGTAATTGTAAATGTAATTGTAAATGTAATTGTAAATGTAATTGTAAATGTAATTGTAAATGTAATTGTAAATGTAATTGTAAATGTAATTGTAAATGTAATTGTAAATGTAATTGTAAATGTAATTGTAAATGTAATTGTAAATGTAATTGTAAATGTAATTGTAAATGTAATTGTAAATGTAATTGTAAATGTAATTGTAAATGTAATTGTAAATGTAATTGTAAATGTAATTGTAAATGTAATTGTAAATGTAATTGTAAATGTAATTGTAAATGTAATTGTAAATGTAATTGTAAATGTAATTGTAAATGTAATTGTAAATGTAATTGTAAATGTAATTGTAAATGTAATTGTAAATGTAATTGTAAATGTAATTGTAAATGTAATTGTAAATGTAATTGTAAATGTAATTGTAAATGTAATTGTAAATGTAATTGTAAATGTAATTGTAAATGTAATTGTAAATGTAATTGTAAATGTAATTGTAAATGTAATTGTAAATGTAATTGTAAATGTAATTGTAAATGTAATTGTAAATGTAATTGTAAATGTAATTGTAAATGTAATTGTAAATGTAATTGTAAATGTAATTGTAAATGTAATTGTAAATGTAATTGTAAATGTAATTGTAAATGTAATTGTAAATGTAATTGTAAATGTAATTGTAAATGTAATTGTAAATGTAATTGTAAATGTAATTGTAAATGTAATTGTAAATGTAATTGTAAATGTAATTGTAAATGTAATTGTAAATGTAATTGTAAATGTAATTGTAAATGTAATTGTAAATGTAATTGTAAATGTAATTGTAAATGTAATTGTAAATGTAATTGTAAATGTAATTGTAAATGTAATTGTAAATGTAATTGTAAATGTAATTGTAAATGTAATTGTAAATGTAATTGTAAATGTAATTGTAAATGTAATTGTAAATGTAATTGTAAATGTAATTGTAAATGTAATTGTAAATGTAATTGTAAATGTAATTGTAAATGTAATTGTAAATGTAATTGTAAATGTAATTGTAAATGTAATTGTAAATGTAATTGTAAATGTAATTGTAAATGTAATTGTAAATGTAATTGTAAATGTAATTGTAAATGTAATTGTAAATGTAATTGTAAATGTAATTGTAAATGTAATTGTAAATGTAATTGTAAATGTAATTGTAAATGTAATTGTAAATGTAATTGTAAATGTAATTGTAAATGTAATTGTAAATGTAATTGTAAATGTAATTGTAAATGTAATTGTAAATGTAATTGTAAATGTAATTGTAAATGTAATTGTAAATGTAATTGTAAATGTAATTGTAAATGTAATTGTAAATGTAATTGTAAATGTAATTGTAAATGTAATTGTAAATGTAATTGTAAATGTAATTGTAAATGTAATTGTAAATGTAATTGTAAATGTAATTGTAAATGTAATTGTAAATGTAATTGTAAATGTAATTGTAAATGTAATTGTAAATGTAATTGTAAATGTAATTGTAAATGTAATTGTAAATGTAATTGTAAATGTAATTGTAAATGTAATTGTAAATGTAATTGTAAATGTAATTGTAAATGTAATTGTAAATGTAATTGTAAATGTAATTGTAAATGTAATTGTAAATGTAATTGTAAATGTAATTGTAAATGTAATTGTAAATGTAATTGTAAATGTAATTGTAAATGTAATTGTAAATGTAATTGTAAATGTAATTGTAAATGTAATTGTAAATGTAATTGTAAATGTAATTGTAAATGTAATTGTAAATGTAATTGTAAATGTAATTGTAAATGTAATTGTAAATGTAATTGTAAATGTAATTGTAAATGTAATTGTAAATGTAATTGTAAATGTAATTGTAAATGTAATTGTAAATGTAATTGTAAATGTAATTGTAAATGTAATTGTAAATGTAATTGTAAATGTAATTGTAAATGTAATTGTAAATGTAATTGTAAATGTAATTGTAAATGTAATTGTAAATGTAATTGTAAATGTAATTGTAAATGTAATCATCATTTATCTACTATTGTAAAATATTTATCACTGAGTATATCAATATTTTGCATACGATATCATATTACACTTATATATTAGCTCCAATGACTGCAGATATAGTAAGGTATTGATTATATTAATAATTATTAATGGAACTAGTTTTTTGGTTATTAATTGATAATGAATATACAAATTGTAATTAATCGATCTTTCATTAATATGAGTACCATTAAATAACAGTGCAACACAATTTTTCTATGCTAACAGAGAAGTTTATCCTTAGCAATTGAGCATTTAATTCAAATTCTAATATATAGACGATTACTATAGCTGTTCAGTTATTATCCTCAAATGATATACAGATTATAACTATATCTAGTCATCAATTGAAACATACTATATAAAATATAGCTGGAGTTAATAGTGCCTTTATATTAGGCCAAACGACGAATGCTTATATGTATAAAAGTAAAGATGCAAATATATGTTTCAGAACCAGACTTTCTTCACAACATCTGCAAACGAATATTGATATATCACATACACAACATATCAAAATATATATATCAATGACATATGTTCGGTTCCTTCGAAGTTGGTGAAATCTATTTGGTTAGCTTTGCGAACAAAGATGGACAATTACATTTCTAGACCACCCTTTCCTAGGAGCTGTAGCCGAACATTTGAATTATTATATTCCAGTAAAGCATTACTAGACTCTTATATCAACACTCGACTTCAGATTATCCTACAATTAAATATTGATTTTTCAATTAGTTTTATTTTTCCGAGAGAGCTTAAACCTGATATAGTTATTGAAAATAAAAATATAAATTATATAATCCATATCACGGTGGCATTTGATTGTCAAGAAAAGATGTCTAATGTTAATTCCATGAAATAGAAAAATGTTGCCATTTAATGTTTGTCATTCCCTACGTAATAGGTACTCTTGGTTCTTGGTCAAATGATATTTCCATTCTAACAGAAGAGTTAGGATAAACAAAAGAATTTGGTAAGTATTAAAAAAAACTAGTATAAAAGAAACCATCGAATGATATGGAGCGATTCTATCAGATTTTTTGAAATTTGTAATTTGTTCTGAATTTTTTACTAGTTTAAATCTATATATATATATATAATTATAATTCTAATTTCGTATTAAGATCACACTAAATATATAAATATTATTCAAATAAAATAATAATAACCATTTCTTGGTCTGCTATAGGACTTCTGCACATATAAATCATTAGATTTATTAGTGTCTTCACATTTAGAAGTCTTATTTTTATTAATAAGTTTCAATTGTTTAGATTTGCTACTTCTTAAATTTATCGATTGTTTTTCTGTTTCATTAATTGCAACTGCACATTCGAGTAGTTTTTGCCAAATTCATCATTAGATTCTATTGAATTTATATATTTAGTTTTAAATACACTGCTAGATGGAGTTGCTGCTCTTTTTACTGTTGTAAATATTATTTATTAAAATATATAATATAATTTTAAAATATTAAAATTTAGACTAAAAAGTATTTTACATTTATCTTATTATAGATAAATATAAAATAGTTTGTATCTATATATATATATATATATATATATATATATATCTATTATTAGATTTCTAGTTTATAATATATATATATATATATATATATATAAAATATATCTACAAAATAATACAATTTAGCTTAGGCAATATTAAATATTAGTAAATATCATGATAGTCTATATATGAATTTGAAGTAAGATAACATATTCAATAACTGCAGATATAGTGAGGTATTGAATACTTTAATATATATTAATGGGAAATTATTACGAGCTGTCATTAATAATAGTAATATTAATATGAATAATATTAAAGTAATATTAATATGAATAATTTTAAAGTAATATTAATACAAGTAATTTTAAAGTAATATTGATATGAGTTATTTTAAAGTAATATTAATATAAGTAATTTTAAGTAGATTTGGAAATTCAAGAAATGGTGTCATGATTATTATTTTCTGTATTTAAATTATGAGGTCATTTGTATATGATTCAGTCAATATTGTAGGAGTGTTCTATTGTATAAGAGATAATGTAGAAGTTATTATTTCAGAAGTTAAATATATTTTATTTTATATTAGATTAAAGGTAACATTTTTTGATTAGAATTATATTTGATATATTTGATATCTGATATATTTTGTGAATTTGTATTAACATCATAATAGTGTTCTAATTATATGATTTCAAACTATTTTCATATATTTATATGCGTCGAATATATTAGGTGGAGTTATCAAATGAATATTTGTATTTAATTTATTTAGATTATTTTTTAATTGTTATTAAAAAGAGTAGTGTAGTAAAATAGTGTAGTAGAGTAGTGTATTAGAGTAGGTTAATATAATAGAGTGGTTAAATCGTGTAGTAGAGTAGAGTAGTAGAGTAAAGTAGTATAGTAGTAAATTAGTATAATAGTAAAGTAGTATAGTAGAGTAGTGTAGTTGAGTAGAATAGTAAAGTAGTGTAGTAGAGTAGAGTAGTATAGTAGCTTATTAGAGTAATTTAGAACAGTAGTATATTAGAGTATAGTAGTGATTTTCTATAAAATTATGATACATTTTTAAATTGATTATCAATTGTTGATAAATAATACATACGAATAAATACATTTATGTTATATTTATTAAAAGGATTAAAACAGAGAATATTTTTTTACAAATTCAATATAATTAGATAGAAATACTAGTCTCTGAATTTGTTATGATAAGAAACAGATATAAATATCAATGATGATACAAAATTAAAATATGTCAATAAGAAAAAATAAACATGAAATTTGATTTAATGAACATATATATTTCTTGTTATTTAATTGATGTATATTTAATATAAACACTATACTACATTAACAATAGTATTTATATAATCACTAATAATTTTAATATAAAATTTTAATAATTTTAATATACAATCTATTAGAGCAGGCTTCAATTTATTTTCAAAACAATGGGAACTGTTATAAGTTATTAATATTAATATATCAATTCAAATTCTAATATGTTAATTCGATAATATTTACAAATATATTTGTATTATTACTATATTTGTACTATCCCTTCACCCTCACCCTTACCCTACCCTCACCCTCACCATCACCCTCACCCTTACCTTGCCATCACCCTCACCCTCACCCTCACCCTGACACAACCCCCATCCCACTTAATATATATTATATATGTGTAATATTAAAGTAATATTAACATAAATAGTATTAAAGTAATATTGATATGATTGATATTAAAGTAATATTAATATGAGTAATTTTAAGTAGATTTTCTTTATAATTGATCTGTTATTATTTCAGAAGTAAAATAATTATTATGTTATATTAAATTAAAGGGAACATTTTTATAATAAGTAATACTATTTGAGTCTGATATATATTGTGAATTTGTATTATCATCATAAGTGATAGATAAACTGATTAAAAATAAATTTCTATTTAATTTATTCAGTTTATTTTTAAATTGTTATTGTATTTTTATTTTATTTTTATACTTATTATTTATAATTTTAATTAATGCTATCTTAAATTTTGATTTACGGTATGTAAATTTATTATAATATAATATTATATATTATATAGTAGTTATAAAATAAACTAGTTTTTTATGTAAAAATATTAATTAGAATATTTTTATATAACAATAAATAAAAGACCTGGGAGAATAGTAATTTTATAAAATAGGTACTATATAAACTTAAATAATGTAGAAATTACATGTGGACATAAAATATAATAACATATTTAGATGTAATTATATTATCAAATATTGAATTCATATATTGTTATAAATATACTGTATTTTTCAACATATCAACATTTAAAACATATCATACTTTTTATATTATATCCTTATTAATAAGTAATACAGTTAACACACTATATAATGATTAATATAATCTTTAAACGGAATTATAAATTATATATATAAATATATAAGTATATATATATATATATATATATATATATATAAATATATATATATATATATATATAAATATATATATAATTATAATTTCGTAAGATCCCACTAAATATATAGAGATTATTTTATATAAAATACTAATAACCTTTTCTTGGTCAGCCACTCTTTCGATTTTGTAATGGATTCAAATTTAGAAGCTTTTTTCATTAGAGAGCTACATTTCTTCAAATGATTTTATTACCTGCAGTTGTTGCCTCTGCATTTGCTGTCGTTCTCTTTGCATAGCTTAATTCATTTGAATTTAAGTATCTTCTCGACTTTACATTAAAAATTCTTTAATTTGTATAGATAGTTGTAAGGTTGTTTTATTTTCTTTTCGTTTATATATTAGTTATATGTTCGAATTCTATGTACCTTTCATGAAGTCGGAGGGATTTGTAGCGTAGTGGTATTGGTCATCTTAATCTTGTAATTTGACCTCATTGTAATATTATCTAGATAACTATTAGTTCAATTTAAATGAAAAATATATTAAATAAATAAATATTAATTAATACTTTATTTATCTATATTAATAATAATAACAATAATATGTCTATATTTATAATAATTATTCATATGGAATATATGCTGATTATTAAAATCTGATAATGTTGAATATAATAATATATAATTTGTTTAAACTTTAGTTGTAATATACTTATTATGTATACTTCTTCAATATATTAAATAAAACAATTATATTATTAAATATAAGAGAATATATTGCTATTAGATAATTACTATAAAATCTAAATTTCAATTGAAATATAATAATGTTATTCAGATAGTACATTATTAAATTCGATATTCAATAAATATGCTTTACAATAATACTATATCTCTTATACCAATATATACATATACACACTATATATATATATATCATACATACCATACTTTATTCAGTAGATAATTTAGAATTAATTCATTTATTATACAAACTTAAGTTAAAAAATATTTTAATTAATTGAGTAACAATTAAAATCTATTCATTATATGTTTTATATACATTTATTGCTAAAATCCTTAGTTAATATATATATATATATATATTTAATTTGATATGAATAAAATAAAAAATAGATCAAGCACCCACTTTACCTATAAGATATTGTAACTTATATGCAATATATAGAACACGTTACAAATATACAGAAGAAAAAAATATATACAAAATCAATATATAAAATTAATAACACATTTACAAAACTATAATAAATTTAAATATTTATAATAAATGAATAAATGTAATACAATATGTATCTATGATAATATAATAATATTTATATATATCTATGATAATATACATATGTAATTATTTTAATTATAATGATTATTAAATAAGTTTGAAATAATATATTATTATTATATCTACCTTAATTTAAATGTAACTTAACTAATTATACCATGTTCTTAATATATTATCACATGGCATATAACTTTATTAATATATAATTAAATACTATATACAACCTATATATTATTTATATATTATATAGTATTTAAAACTATATTATACAATATATTCAGAAAACTTTGTCTCGTTCAAATAATAGATTTTCAACTTTCATTTTATTATAGTTTTTGTATTCCTTTACAATTTCATAAATTATAAGTTTCTGTATATAATTTTATTTGCTACAGCTATTGATTCGGTATTTGCAGTAGTTTTTCTTATATAATTGATTACATATTTTATCTCAAAGTTGTGATGGGAAAGGTTGTATAGAAATTTGTATTGTTTTTCTTTATAGGGGAATAAATATTATAATTTTGACAGTCTTTCTTATGTGACAATTTCGTGATATCTAGTTATATAACTAAATATAATTATCTAGAAATTGTGTCAATATAGTGATTTGACTCTTCTACGTTACATAGATACCTTTAGCAACAGGAATACTATATTTCATTATACTTATGTTCACTTCTTAACTCATAATATTAATAATGATGCAATAAATTTATGCTTGTATTTTGAATATTAATTTGAGAACAAATGATTTATTTTTTTTACCATTTTTTTGGTATTTAATTAGTTAAGTAAAATTGCAATTTAACTACTAAAGGTGAACATGACTATTAAAAATATAGAATCAATAACTGCAGACAATAAAATGTATAATATTATTAAGAACTTATAATTTAACAAAATGAAGATAAATTATAATTTAATTTGAAAGTTAAAAAATCTCAAAGTAAAATGAGCCAAAGTTAGTATGATTATAATGTACAATATAGCTTTACATATTATAATATATAAATATAATATTGGTTGTATATAGTATTTATTTATATATTAATTAGGAAGCTACAAATTAGCGCTAAATAATAGTATGAAGAGAAACTTAGTAATATACAAGAAATGGAAGTTGCATTTGTGATACAATGCAACTCAAAGATAACAGTTTTTAAAGAAGTTAAAGAGACAAGGTTATTGTTATTATATGATTATTATCCGTTTAGGTATCATAATGATACTGTTAACTATAGGTCTATGGTCTTCCGATGTATCCATCTCTATGGTATCACTCATTGTAATAATAGGTATAACACTAAATAGGTGTGTATATATTGAATATTAATTTCGGAATGAATAATTGAAATTTTATTAATATATAATAATCTATATTAATAATCTATATTAATAATCTATATTAATAATCTATATTAATAATCTATATTAATAATCTATATTAATAATCTATATTAATAATCTATATTAATAATCTATATTAATAATCTATATTAATAATCTATATTAATAATCTATATTAATAATCTATATTAATAATCTATATTAATAATCTATATTAATAATCTATATTAATAATCTATATTAATAATCTATATTAATAATCTATATTAATAATCTATATTAATAATCTATATTAATAATCTATATTAATAATCTATATTAATAATCTATATTAATAATCTATATTAATAATCTATATTAATAATCTATATTAATAATCTATATTAATAATCTATATTAATAATCTATATTAATAATCTATATTAATAATCTATATTAATAATCTATATTAATAATCTATATTAATAATCTATATTAATAATCTATATTAATAATCTATATTAATAATCTATATTAATAATCTATATTAATAATCTATATTAATAATCTATATTAATAATCTATATTAATAATCTATATTAATAATCTATATTAATAATCTATATTAATAATCTATATTAATAATCTATATTAATAATCTATATTAATAATCTATATTAATAATCTATATTAATAATCTATATTAATAATCTATATTAATAATCTATATTAATAATCTATATTAATAATCTATATTAATAATCTATATTAATAATCTATATTAATAATCTATATTAATAATCTATATTAATAATCTATATTAATAATCTATATTAATAATCTATATTAATAATCTATATTAATAATCTATATTAATAATCTATATTAATAATCTATATTAATAATCTATATTAATAATCTATATTAATAATCTATATTAATAATCTATTTTAATAATCTATATTAATAATCTATATTAATAATCTATATTAATAATCTATATTAATAATCTATATTAATAATCTATATTAATAATCTATATTAATAATCTATATTAATAATCTATATTAATAATCTATATTAATAATCTATATTAATAATCTATATTAATAATCTATATTAATAATCTATATTAATAATCTATATTAATAATCTATATTAATAATCTATATTAATAATCTATATTAATAATCTATATTAATAATCTATATTAATAATCTATATTAATAATCTATATTAATAATCTATATTAATAATCTATATTAATAATCTATATTAATAATCTATATTAATAATCTATATTAATAATCTATATTAATAATCTATATTAATAATCTATATTAATAATCTATATTAATAATCTATATTAATAATCTATATTAATAATCTATATTAATAATCTATATTAATAATCTATATTAATAATCTATATTAATAATCTATATTAATAATCTATATTAATAATCTATATTAATAATCTATATTAATAATCTATATTAATAATCTTTATTAATAATCTATATTAATGATCTATATTAATAATCTATATTAATAATCTATATTAATAATCTATATTAATAATCCATATTAATAATCTGTATTAATATTCTATATTAATAATCTATATTAATAATATTTCTTAATAATCTAAATTAATAATCTATATTAATAATCTATATTAATAATCTATATTAATAATCTATATTAATAATATATATTAATAATCCATATTAATAATATATATTAATAATCTATATTAATAATCTATATTAATAATCTGTATTAATATTCAATATTAATAATCTATATTAATAATCTATATTAATAATCTATATTAATAATCTATATTAATAATCTATATTAATAATCTATATTAATAATCTATATTAATAATCTTTATTAATAATCTATATTAATGATCTATATTAATAATCTATATTAATAATCTATATTAATAATCTATATTAATAATCCATATTAATAATCTATATTAATAATCTATATTAATAATCTATATTAATAATCTATATTAATAATCTATATTAATAATCCATATTAATAATCTATATTAATAATCTATATTAATAATTTATATTAATAATCTATATTAATAATCTATATTAATATTCTATATTAATAATCTATATTAATAATCTATATTAATAATCTATATTAATAATCTATATTAATAATCTATATTAATAATCTATATTAATAATCCATATTAATAATCTATATTAATAATCTATATTAATAATCTATATTAATAATCTATATTAATAATCTATATTAATAATCTATATTAATATTCTATATTAATAATCTATATTAATAATCTATATTAATAATCTATATTGATATTCTATATTAATAACCTTTCTTAATAATCTAAATTAATAATCTATATTAATATTCTATATTAATAATCTATATTAATAATCTATATTAATAATCTATATTAATAATCTATATTAATAATCCATATTAATAATCTATATTAATAATCTATATTAATAATCTATATTAATAATCCATATTAATAATATATATTAATAATCTATATTAATAATCTATATTAATAATCTATATTAATAATCTGTACTACTATTCTATATTAATGATCTATATTAATAATCAATATTAATAATCATTCTTAATAATCTAAATTAATAATCTATATTAATAATCTATATTAATAATCTATATTAATAATCTATATTAATAATCCATATTAATAATCTATATTAATAATCTATATTAATAATCTATATTAATAATCTATATTAATAATCTATATTAATAATCTATATTAATAATCTATATTAATAATCTATATTAATATTCTATATTAATAATCTATATTAATAATCTATATTAATAAGCAATGTTAATAAACTATATTAATAATCTATATTAATATACTATATTAATAATCTATAAAATAATCTATATTAATAATCAATGTATAGATTATTAATATAGGTTATTAATATAGATTATTAATATAGAATATTAATATAGATTATTAATATAGATTATTAATATAGATTATTAATATAGATTATTAATATAGATTATTAATATGGATTATTAATATAGATTATTAATATAGATTATTAATATAAATTATTAATATAGATTATTAATATATATTATTAATATAGATTATTAATTTAGATTATTAAGAAAGATTATTAATATAGATTATTAATATATATTATTAATATAGATTATTAATATAGATTATTAATAACCTATATTAATAATCTATATTAATATACTATATTAATAATCTATAAAATAATCTATATTGATAATCAATGTTAATAATCTATATTAATAATCTATATTAATAATCTATATTAATAATCTTTCTTAATAATATAGATTATTAATATAGATTCTTATTATAGATTATTAATATAGATTATTAATATAGATTATTAACATAGATTATTAACATAGAGTATTAATATAGATTATTAATATAGATTATTAATATAGATTATTAATATAGATTATTAATTTAGATTATTAAGATAGATTATACATATAGATTATTACCATAATTTATTACTATAGATTATTAATATAGATTATTAATATAGATTATAAATATAGAGTATTCTATATTTATAATCTATATTAATAATCTATATTAATAATCTATATTAATAATCTATATTAATACTCTATATTAATAATCTATATTAATAATCTATATTAATAATCCATATTAATAATCTATATTAATAATCTATATTAATAATCTATATTAATAATCTATATTAATAATCTATATTAATATTCTATATTAATAATCTATATTAATAATCTATATTAATAATCAAAATTAATAATCTATATTAATAATCTATATTAATAATCTATATTAATAATCTATATTAATAATCTATATTAATAATCTATATTAATAATCTATATTAATAATCTATATTAATAATCCATATTAATAATATATATTAATAATATATATTAATAATCTATATTAATAATCTATATTAATAATCTGTATTAATATTTGAATTGAATTGAATTGAAAAGTTTATTTATACACAAAATAACAAAATAGATATGTTCTCATTTGTGTTTTAAAGAGAATAAACTAATATTAATAATATTAAATGATAAAATAAAATCAGATAGAATCAGATAGAGAACTCTGACATTCGGGCAGAGTCATAGAACATCCGCAAAAGATCAATCCAAGATCTCATGTTGAGCATAGTAGATGATTTTTAACGGCCTTCTTAAATGTTTTGATGGAATTGCATCTTCGCAAATGTAGAGGAAGGTTGTTCCATAAAGCTGGCGCTGAAACACTAAATCTTCTTTTACCATAGGTATCAAGATTAAATTTTTGATTTGATAATAGCAGACTGTTACTAGATCTTAATCGGCGGGTATTTTCCTTTAGTTTAATAATATCATAAAGGTAGCGCGGCTGTTTAGCGTTTAGGGCAGTATATGTTAAACATAGTATTCTATACGCTGAATAATTTCTCATTTCAAGCCATCCTAGTGATGTTAAACATTCGGTAATACTATTATGGTCTTTTCGCTTAAAACCATATATCATTCTTACTATAATTCTTAATATACGATCTAAGTAATTTATTCTAGATTTAGTTATACCATAATATATAGAATTACAATAGTTTAAATGCGATATAATATAAGACTGAGAGATCATTTTTAAATTATGAAATGACAATAATTTTCTTATTTTTTTGACCTTACTAAAATAATAAAATGCTTTTTTAGCAGTAAATCGTAAGTGGTTATCTAAAAGCATATGTTCGTCTATAATGACACCCAGATATTTTACGGTCTTAGAAGGTTCAACAATTAAATTATAAATTAAATATATAGGAAATTTATTTTGTGTTAATTTTTTTGAAATGTTAATCAGTTGTGTCTTGTCGATATTGAGTAGTACATTGTTATTGATTAGCCAGTTGCGTATATTATTAGTGCAATTAATGAGAGATGAGTTATCATTGTTTTCCAGTGGTAGAGTCTGGCAAATTATAATATCGTCGGCAAATATATTGAATTTAATTTGGGGAAATTTAGAAATTAATAGAGATAATGGACGTAAATAAATTAAAAATAATAATGGTCCAAGTACGGAACCTTGTGGAACTCCATATTTTAGTTGGAATTCGTCAGATTGTATATCATTTATTAATGTTCGATACGTTCTATTTGTAATATAAGATTTCAGTAAGTCTAGTGCCTTATCAGCTATGCCTATTTCCTCTAATCTATCCAATAAAATCTTATGAGAGATAGTATCAAATGCTGCTGACATATCTAATAGCACAAGTTGAACTTTATTTCCCTCATCTATCGCATTATATATATTATCAAATATAGATACTATTGTAGTTTCTGTACTGTGGTTTTTTCGATATGCACTTTGATTTATAGAATATAGTTCATTTTCTGATAAATATTCAATGATTTGTTTACTAATGACTCTTTCAAATATTTTAGATAGAAAAGGAAGTTTGGAAATAGGACGGTAATTTTTTAGTAATTTATCATCTAGATTACTGTTTTTTAGTAGGGGAGTAATAATGGCATATTTAAGGGATGTTGGAAAAATAGAAGTATATATAGATTGTGATATTATGGATTGATAAAGTTCTGTGAGAGTGGGTTCTATTAAGTCGGTAAGTTGTTTAGGTAATGAATCGTTATGAGGGTAGGATGATTTACATATTTTAACTAGTATTGATATTTCATACGATGAAGGGGACTTAAAGTTTAGAAAGTATGATTTAGCAGTATTGTAAAGTGGTATAATGTATATTGGAATTTTATGTTTTATATCATTAATTGATTGTACTATATTTTTTATTTTATCATCAAAAAAGTTGGCAAATATATTTGGTAGTAATTCAATCGTATATGTTGGGTATCTTGTTGGACTATAATTATTTGAAAGTCTGTTAATTAATGAATATATTTTTTTAGTATTTTTCCCATATATGTTTATTTTATCTTTAATAAAGCAAGTCTTAGTATGATTTAATAAATGTCTATATTGTTTGCGAATTGTATTAAAATTATTATAGTTAAACTGGGAATTGGTTTTATTATATATTTTTTCAAATCTTCTTAATTTTCTCTTCATTGCTTCAAGTTCATTATTATACCATGGAGAATGAGCATGGTATGTTATATTCAATCTTTTTATAGGAGCAAATTTGTCTAAAGTAGATGTTAGGCAATCATTTAGCAATAGCGATGATAGTATATTACCTTCTAGTGAAGATAATATATTATCTATGAAATCTTTAATGTTTATTTTATTAATTGATCTATATTTTATTAACTTTACTATAGGTACATTTTTCTTAATATTTATATTAAATTTAATTATATAGTGATCAGTTATAAGTTCACCCCTTGTAATTTCAGATATATAAATTTGACTGTTTATAGATGTTAAAACTATATCTATTATATGACCATGTATATGAGTTGCGAAAGTAATATGTTGTTTAAGTGAAAGGGTTTCTATTGTTTGTTTAAAAATATTATGAGGATATTTATTTTCGTCGTAATGATAATTAAAATCACCTAATATAATTAATTTATTTAATGGTATTTGAGTTAGAATAAGAGTTAGTTCACTAGTAAATAATTGTGTAGGAGTAGAGGGTGGTCTATAAACTAAGAGAATATCAAATATCGATAAATGGTTTATTTTAATTTTTAAAAATAAAGCTTGGCAATTTGTTAATATAATATGTTTATTTGAATATACAGTCATATTATTTTTTAAAAATATCGCTACACCTCCACCAAATGTGGATGTTATCCTGTCACATCTATATCATGTGTATATTGTAGAGTTAAAGGTTATTTCATTGATTATATCTTGGTCAGTATCTGTAAGCCATGTTTCTGTAATTGTAAGTAAGTCAATATCATGTTCAATAATATATTGCGTAATGTAATCAACATTTTTCCGTAATGATCTTGCATTGCACAATGCTATAGCTAGTCATTGATTTTGTGTATTTGTATTAGATACGCTATTATTTTGTACATATTTGCTAATAGTATATCGATTATTATGATTATTATTATTATTATTTTTATTAGTATTCAATAAAGACAAAATAAATTTATCATATGATTCATTGAATTGTTTTTCTACAGAATCAGAAATATACATCGGTTTTTCATACCAATTTATTTTATTATTTATTATTGATCGTAATTCATATATGTTAGATTTATAATTAAAAGCACATTTGTTTTCATTAACTAAATTGGATTTAGTTGAATGATAAAGTATTTTACCATATTTAATAATTTGTTTTGATAAAAAAGGCAGTATAAGTAATTTATTAAAATTAGAATTAATTAAATTTATTTTACGTGCCATAAAAAGTCTTTTGTTGAATAATGATGTAAATAATAGAAAAACTGTTTTATTTCCAAATTCAATATTAGAAATAATCTGTGTTGATAAATCCAGGTACTTTAGAATATTATTTATATAATTTATATTACAGTTTGCTTTTTCTATATTTCTAATTACTAGTTTATATTCATTATTCTTATCTTCAGTTGATGTATTAATAGGATCCGATTTTCTCATATCATCATTAGTGTGATTAGTTTTGATTTCCTTATTATTTGCTATTATATTTTTATTACGACTATCAATTTTATTGATTTCTAAACTAAGAGTATCTAATGAGTTAGTGATAGCTTCTGAATATGTTTTATAAGTAGTTGTATTTAATAATAATTTATTCATATTACTATTAATATTTTCTAATTTAGTATCTATTGAATTAATAATATCACTTTTAATTACATTATTTACACTATCTGTTTCCATATCGGAGCATCTATTTTTAGTTACAACAATACATTTCTTACACACGAAAGGAAAATACCCGCAATTCATTATTTCCATACCTATTTTTGAGTGATTCATTTTATTCCATCCTGATTTTGTCACTCCATAAACTTGTAAGCATATATAATGCAATATATCATTGCATCCAGTGCATCTTATTGATGTAGTTGTCTCCTGTTCTTTACATACAATACAATTCATAATTGAAAAAATACTGAATTATTTTGATATTGTAAAATTGTATCGTTAATAATATATAAGAATAACGGTGATCTATTTATAGAAAAGACGTCCGTACTCTATGAGAGAAAAATTTCGAATGAATAATATTCTATATTAATAATCTATATTAATAATCTATATTAATAATCTATATTAATAATCTATATTAATAATCTATATTAATAATCTATATTAATAATCTATATTAATAATCTATATTAATAATCTATATTAATAATCTATATTAATAATCTATAATAATCTATATTAATAATCTATATTAATAATCTATATTAATAATCTATATTAATAATCTTTCTTAATAATCTATATTAATAATCTATATTAATAATCTATATTAATAATCTATATTAATAATATATATTAATAATCCATATTAATAATATATATTAATAATCTATATTAATAATCTAAATTAATAATCTATATTAATAATCTATATTAATAATCTATATTAATAATCTATATTAATAATCTATATTAATAATCTATATTAATAATCTATATTAATAATCTATATTAATAATCTATATTAATAATCTATATTAATAATCTATATTAATAATCTATATTAATAATCTATATTAATAATCTATATTAATAATCTATATTAATAATCTATATTAATAATCTATATTAATAATCTATATTAATAATCTATATTAATAATCTATATTAATAATCTATATTAATAATCTATATTAATAATCTATATTAATAATCTATATTAATAATCTATATTAATAATCTATATTAATAATCTATATTAATAATCTATATTAATAATCTATATTAATAATCTATATTAATAATCTATATTAATAATCTATATTAATAATCTATATTAATAATCTATATTAATAATCTATATTAATAATCTATATTAATAATCTATATTAATAATCTATATTAATAATCTATATTAATAATCTATATTAATAATCTATATTAATAATCTATATTAATAATCTATATTAATAATCTATATTAATAATCTATATTAATAATCTATATTAATAATCTATATTAATAATCTATATTAATAATCTATATTAATAATCTATATTAATAATATAGATTATTAATATAGATTCTTATTACTATAGATTATTAATATAGATTATTAATATAGATTATTAATATAGATTATAAATATAGATTATAAATATAGAGTATTCTATATTTATAATCTATATTAATAATCTATATTAATAATCTATATTAATACTCTATATTAATAATCTATATTAATAATCTATATTAATAATCTATATTAATAATCTATATTAATAATCTATGTTAATAATATATATTAATAATCTATATTAATAATCTATATTAATAATCTATATTAATAATCTATATTAATAATCTATATTAATAATCTATATTAATAATCTATATTAATAATCTATATTAATAATCTATATTAATAATCCATATTAATAATCTATATTAATAATCTATATTAATAATTTATATTTATAATCTATATTAATAATCTATATTAATATTCTATATTAATAATCTATATTAATAATCTATATTAATAATCTATATTAATAATATATATTAATAATCAATATTAATAATCTATATTAATAATCTATATTAATAATCTATATTAATAATCTATATTAATAATCTATATTAATAATCTATATTAATAATCTATATTAATAATCTATATTAATAATCTATATTAATAATCTATATTAATAATCTATATTAATAATCTATATTAATAATCTATATTAATAATCTATATTAATAATCCATATTAATAATATATATTAATAATCTATATTAATAATCTATATTAATAATCTGTATTAATATTCTATATTAATAATCTATATTAATAATCTATATTAATAATCTATATTAATAATCTTTCTTAATAATCTAAATTAATAATCTATATTAATAATCTATATTAATAATCTATATTAATAATCTATATTAATAATCTATATTAATAATCTATATTAATAATCTATATTAATAATCTATATTAATAATCTATATTAATAATCTATATTAATAATCTATATTAATAATCTATATTAATAATCTATATTAATAATCTATATTAATAATCTATATTAATAATCTATATTAATAATCTATATTAATAATCTATATTAATAATCTATATTAATAAACTATATTAATAATCTATATTAATAATCTATATTAATAATCTATATTAATAATCTATATTAATAATCTATATTAATAATCTATATTAATAATCTTTCTTAATAATATAGATTATTAATATAGATTCTTATTACTATAGATTATTAATATAGATTATTAATATAGATTATAAATATAGAGTATTCTATATTTATAATCTATATTAATAATCTATATAAATAATCTATATTAATAATCTATATTAATAATCTATATTAATACTCTATATTAATAATCTATATTAATAATCTATATTAATAATCTATATTAATAATCTATATTAATAATCTATATTAATAATCTATATTAATAATCTATATTAATAATCTATATTAATAATATATATTAATAATCTATATTAATAATCTATATTAATAATCTATATTAATAATCTATATTAATAATCTATATTAATAATCTATATTAATAATCTATATTAATAATCTTTATTAATAATCTATATTAATGATCTATATTAATAATCTATATTAATAATCTATATTAATAATCTATATTAATAATCCATATTAATAATCTGTATTAATATTCTATATTAATAATCTATATTAATAATATTTCTTAATAATCTAAATTAATAATCTATATTAATAATCTATATTAATAATCTATATTAATAATCTATATTAATAATATATATTAATAATCCATATTAATAATATATATTAATAATCTATATTAATAATCTATATTAATAATCTGTATTAATATTCAATATTAATAATCTATATTAATAATCTATATTAATAATCTATATTAATAATCTATATTAATAATCTATATTAATAATCTATATTAATAATCTATATTAATAATCTATATTAATAATCTATATTAATAATCTATATTAATAATCTATATTAATAATCTATATTAATAATCTATATTAATAATCTATATTAATAATCTTTATTAATAATCTATATTAATAATCTATATTAATAATCTATATTAATAATCTATATGATTAATCTATATTAATATTCTATATTAATAATCTATATTAATAATCTATATTAATAATATATATTAATAATCAATATTAATAATCTATATTAATAATCTATATTAATAATCTATATTAATAATCTATATTAATAATCTATATTAATAATCTATATTAATAATCCATATTAATAATATATATTAATAATCTATATTAATAATCTATATTAATAATCTGTATTAATATTCTATATTAATAATCTATATTAACAATCTATATTAATAATCTTTCTTAATAATCTAAATTAATAATCTATATTAATAATCTATATTAATAATCTATATTAATAATCTATATTAATAATCTATATTAATAATCTATATTAATAATCTATATTAATAATCCATATTAATAATCTATATTAATAATATATATTAATAATCTATATTAATATTCTATATTAATAATCTATATTAATAATCTATATTAATAATCTATATTAATATTCTATATTAATAATCTTTCTTAATAATCTAAATTAATAATCTATATTAATATTCTATATTAATAATCTATATTAATAATCTATATTAATAATCTATATTAATAATCTATATTAATAATCTATATTAATAATCCATATTAATAATCTATATTAATAATCTATATTAATAATCTATATTAATAATCTATATTAATAATCCATATTAATAATATATATTAATAATCTATATTAATAACCTATATTAATAATCTGTATTAATATTCTATATTAATAATCTATATTAATAATCAATATTAATAATCTTTCTTAATAATCTAAATTAATAATCTATATTAATAATCTATATTAATAATCTATATTAATAATCTATATTAATAATCTATATTAATATTCTATATTAATAATCTATATTAATAATCTATATTAATAATCTATATTAATAATCTATATTAATAATCTATATTAATAATCTATATTAATAATCTATATTAATAATCTATATTAATAATCTATATTAATAATCTATATTAATAATCTATATTAATAATCTATATTAATAATATATATTAATAATCTATATTAATAATCTATATTAATAATCTATATTAATATTCTATATTAATAATCTATATTAATAATCTATATTAATAATCTATATTAATAATCTATATTAATATTCTATATTAATAATCTATATTAATAATCTATATTAATAAGCAATGTTAATAATCTATATTAATAATCTATATTAATACTCTATATTTATAATTTATATTAATAATCTATATTAATAATCTATAGTAATAAACTATGGTAATAATCTATATGTATAGTCTATCTTAATAATCTATATTAATAATCTATATTAATAATCTATATTAATAATCTGTATTAATAATCTATATTAATATACTATATTAATAATCTATAAAATAATCTATATTAATAATCAATGTTAATATAGTATATTAATATAGATTATTAATATAGATTATTAATATAGATTATTAATATAGATTATTAATATAGATTATTAATATGGATTATTAATATAGATTATTAATATAGATTATTAATATAGATTATTAATATAGATTATTAATATAGATTATTAATATAGATTATTAATATAGATTATTAATATATATTATTAATATAGATTATTAATATAGATTATTAATATAGATTATTAATTTAGATTATTAAGAAAGATTATTAATATAGATTATTAATATAGATTATTAATATAGATTATTAATATAGATTATTAATATAGATTATTAATATAGATTATTAATATAGATTATTAATATAGATTATTAATATAGATTATTAATATAGATTATTAATATAGATTATTAATTTAGATTATTATAATAGATTATACATATAGATTATTACCATAGTTTATTACTATAGATTATTAATATAGATTATTAATATAGATTATTAATATAGATTATAAATATAGAGTATTCTATATTTATAATCTATATTAATAATCTATATTAATATTCTATATTAATACTCTATATTTATAATCTATATTAATAATCTATATTAATAATCTATAGTAATAAACTATGGTAATAATCTATATGTATAATCTATCTTAATAATCTAAATTAATAATCTATATTAATAATCTATATTAATAATCTATTTTAATAATCTATATTAATACTCTATATTAATAATCTATATTTATAATCTATATTAATAATCTATATTAATAATCTATATTAATAATCTATATTAATAATCTATATTAATAATCTATATTAATAATCTATATTAATAATCTATATTAATAATCTGTATTAATATTCTATATTAATAATCTATATTAATAATCAATATTAATAATCTTTCTTAATAATCTAAATTAATAATCTATATTAATAATCTATATTAATAATCTATATTAATAATCTATATTAATAATCTATATTAATAATTTATATTAATAATCTATATTAATAATCCATATTAATAATCTATATTAATAATCTATATTAATAATCTATATTAATAATCTATATTAATAATATATATTAATAATCTATATTAATATGCTATATTAATACTCTATATTAATAATCTATATTAATAATCTATATTAATAATCTATATTAATATTCTATATTAATAATCTATATTAATAATCTATATTAATAAGCAATGTTAATAATCTATATTAATAATCTATATTAATACTCTATATTTATAATTTATATTAATAATCTATATTAATAATCTATAGTAATAAACTATGGTAATAATCTATATGTATAGTCTATCTTAATAATCTATATTAATAATCTATATTAATAGTCTATATTAATAATCTGTATTAATAATCTATATTAATAATCTATATTAATAATCTATATTAATAATCTATATTAATAATCCATATTAATAATCTATATTAATAATCTATATTAATAATCTATATTAATAATCTATATTAATATTCTATATTAATAATCTATATTAATAAACTATATTAATAATCTATATTAATATACTATATTAATAATCTATATTAATAATCTATATTAATAATCTATATTAATAATCCATATTAATAATCTATATTAATAATCTATATTAATAATCTATATTAATAATCTATATTAATATTCTATATTAATAATCTATATTAATAAACTATATTAATAATCTATATTAATATACTATATTAATAATCTATAAAATAATCTATATTAATAATCAATGTTAATATAGTATATTAATATAGATTATTAATATAGATTATTAATATAGATTATTAATATAGATTATTAATATGGATTATTAATATAGATTATTAATATAGATTATTAATATAGATTATTAATATAGATTATTAATATAGATTATTAATATAGATTATTAATATAGATTATTAATATAGATTATTAATATAGATTATTAATATAGTATTAATAATAGTAGTAATATATTTATAATCTATATTAATAATCTATATTAATATTCTATATTAATACTCTATATTTATAATCTATATTAATAATCTATATTAATATTCTATATTAATACTCTATATTTATAATCTATATTAATAATCTATATTAATAATCTATAGTAATAAACTATGGTAATAATCTATATGTATAATCTATCTTAATAATCTAAATTAATAATCTATATTAATAATCTATATTAATAATCTATATTAATAATCTATATTAATACTCTATATTAATAATCTATATTTATAATCTATATTAATAATCTATATTAATAATCTATATTAATAATCTATATTAATAATCTATATTAATAATCTATATTAATAATCTATATTAATAATCTATATTAATAATCTATATTAATAATCTATATTAATAATCTATATTAATAATCTATATTAATAATCTGTATTAATATTCTATATTAATAATCTATATTAATAATCAATATTAATAATCTTTCTTAATAATCTAAATTAATAATCTATATTAATAATCTATATTAATAATCTATATTAATAATCTATATTAATAATCTATATTAATAATTTATATTAATAATCTATATTAATAATCCATATTAATAATCTATATTAATAATCTATATTAATAATCTATATTAATAATCTATATTAATAATATATATTAATAATCTATATTAATATTCTATATTAATACTCTATATTAATAATCTATATTAATAATCTATATTAATAATCTATATTAATATTCTATATTAATAATCTAAATTAATAATCTATATTAATAATCTATATTAATAATCTATATTAATAATCTATATTAATAATCTATATTAATATTCTATATTAATAATCTATATTAATAATCTATATTAATAAGCAATGTTAATAATCTATATTAATAATCTATATTAATTCTCTATATTTATAATTTATATTAATAATCTATATTAATAATCTATAGTAATAAACTATGGTAATAATCTATATGTATAGTCTATCTTAATAATCTATATTAATAATCTATATTAATAATCTATATTAATAATCTGTATTAATAATCTATATTAATAATCTATATTAATAATCTATATTAATAATCTATATTAATAATCTATATTAATAATCGATTAATAATAAGGCCGATATTAGCTAGCGAAACTATCACTTGGCAATAGTGGTTACAGATATATGCCATGAAACTAAATTTGCTGATGGCCGTCATGTAGATGGTCAGCGATGTAAATACCATGTCGAGCCTGATGAGACCCCGCAGTGTAAAGTTTTCCAATGTACTGGTATCTCCGGAGGCTAGGGCCTTGTCGAATGTCAATGTTAGGACTAAGGTAGTCGACTGGGTGGGACAACATAGCAGGTGTGATGTAGTGGCTGGCTGAGTGGGTATCGTGTTCTATGGGAGATACAAATACATTAGTGATTTTAATATTACTTATTAAATATTCGAACAATGAATTATTAAAATAAATATTATTATGTAAAAATAGTATGTAGTGTATCTTCTTTGTTGTTATTAAGTTGTTATGGGCAGGTATATAATATACGTGTTTCATCGTCTGATGAGTAAATCCCAATTGTTTATTCGAAAACAATAAAATTTCTCCAAAATATTATCAATATAGATGTAATCAAGATAGATAATGTTATGACACTGATAACACATCTAAAAATTCTACCATCGGTTTAAGGTATTCATGGACTTTCTCGATCTTGTCTCTGAAAATTAATTCCTGTGGTGTAAAACGCAGTTTCTTAATAGACAGATAGAATAAATAGGAGTAAAATGGACTAACCATATGCTACACAAATCAGTTAACTTCAGGTCCTCTAAGTTCATTTCTGTAACTGTTTTAGAGTGGTTCTAAATAGCAATTATCTTCATTCTCTAGGTACACATGCAAAAAATGTATGAGAACTTCATGAAGGATCCGGAATCAATTCAAACCATCTACAAAATAGTTATTGCCGATATTAATTGAATTTTTCATACGCATAAATAATGATATATTTATATATAATTATAATACAGTATAATAGTTTAATTATTATAAATGATAAAAGTTCCCTAATTGATTAAAATTAATATCGAATATTTTAAACATTTAACTATTTATATGTTTTATTATCAATTTATTCTACATTATACATATTTAATTGTATTAACTTCATTGTGTATTCCGTGAATTATTTAAAATTAAAAAATATTTATTTAAATCTTATTACTATTAAATAGGTGGATGATCCTTTTTATGAACTACCAGAAATTGATATCCTAATAGATTTAGCATCTCTTCCATTGAATTATCTAGCCTACATGGTTGATTTTCAGGTTGGTGCATATATATATATCGATATATAAATGCATTTCCCTCTTTTAAAATTATATTGTTCATGGATTACTGATATAAATGTACTATTATGATAAATTTTAAAATTGAATGATAAAATTCAATTGTTGATAAATAATACATACGAATAAATACATTTATGTTATATTTATTAAACGGATTAGAGAAAAAATACAGAGAAAAAATTGTACAAATTCAATATAATTATATAATGTTTATAATATTGTGCTCATGATTTATAAATGATGGAAATTCTAATAGATAGAAATACTAGTCTCTGAATTTGCTATGATAAGAAACAGCAAATTATAAATATCAATGATGATACAAAATTAAAATATGTAAATAAGAAAAAATAAACATGAAATTTGATTTGACGAACATATATATTTCTTGTTATCTAATTGAAGTATATCATATTTTTAATATAAACACTATACGACATTAACAATAGTATTTATATAATCACTAATAAATTTAATATAACTACCAAAACTTACAAGAATTAAATATAATACTGACATTTATATTAATAGAAAATCAATCTATTACAGGCTTCACATTTATTTTTAAAATAATCGGAACTGCTATAAGTTATTAATATTAATATATCAATTAAAATGCTAATAGTTTGTTAATTCGATAGTATTTAATAATATATGTATATTATTTTTAACTATGATTCGAATTAATATTTACTTATAATAATTATATATTAAATATTAATTATTGATAAACTTCGATGTTGCATGAGAGGGATAAAAGTAATTTTACAAAATAGGTACAATATAAACTTAAATAATATAGAAATTACATGTGGACATAAAAATATAATAACATATTTAGATGTAATTATATTATGAAATATTGAATTGATATTTATCCATATTAATAAGTAATACAGTTAACACATTATATAATGACTAATATAATCTTTAAAATGGAATTATAAATTATATATATAAATTTATAAGTATATATTTATATATATATAAATATATAAGTATATATATATATATATATATATATATATATATAAATATATATATATATATATTATATATATATATATATATATATATAATTATAATTTCGTAAGATCACACTAAATATATAGAGATTATTTATATAAAATACTAATAACCTTTTCTTGGTCAGCCACTCTTTGGATTTTGTAATGGCTTCACATTTAAAAGCTTTTTTCATTAGAGAGCTACATTTCTTCAAATGATTTTATTACCTGCAGTTGTTGCCTCTGCATTTGCTGTCGTTCTCTTTGCATAGCTTAATTCATTTGAATTTAAGTATCTTCTCGACTTTACATTAAAAATTCTTTAATTTGTATTGAATGTAAGGTTGTTTTATTTTCTTTTCCTTTAAATATTAGTTATATGTTCGAATTATAAGTTCTTTTCATGAAGTCGGAGGGGTTTGTAGCGTAGTGGTATTGGTCTTCTTAATCTTGTAATTTGACCTCATTGTAATATTATCTAGATAACTATTAGTTCAATTTAAATGACAAATATTTTAAATAAATAAATATTAATTAATACTTTATTTATCTATATTAATAATAATGACAATAATATGTATATATTTATAATAATTATTCATCTGGAATATATGCTGATTATTAAAATCTGATAATATTGAATATAATAATTTATAATTTGTTTAAACTTTAGTTGTAAGTATACTTATTAGGTATACTTATTCAATATATTAAATAAAACAATTATATTATTAAATATAAGATAATATATTGCTATTAGATAATTAATATAAAAAATAAATTGTATTGAAATATAATAATGTTATTTAGATAATACATTATTAAATTCGATATTCAATAAATATGCTTTACAATAATACTATATCTCTTATACCAATATATACATATACATACTATATATACATCATACATACCATACCTTACTCAGTAGATAATTTAGAATTAATTAATTTATTATACAAACTTAAGTTAAAAAATATTTTAATTAATTGAGTAACAATTAAAATGTATTCATTATCTGTTTTATATACATTTATTGCTAACATCTTTAGGTAATACATATATATATTTAATTTGATATGAATAAAATAAAAAATAGATCAATCATCCACTTTACCTATAAGATATTGTAACCTGTATGCAATATATAGAATACGTTTCAAATATACAGAAGAAAATATACATACAAAATCAATATATAAAATTAATAACAGATTTACAAAACTATAATAAATTTAAATATTTATAAGAAATGAATAAATGTAATGTAATATTTATCTATAATAATATAATAATATTTATATATCTCTATGATAATATCCATATGTAATTATTTTAATTATAATGATTATTAAATAAGTTTGAAATAATATATTATTAGTATATCTACTTTAATTTAAATGTAACTTAACTAATTATACCATGTTCTTAATATATTATCACATGGTATATAACTTTATTAATATATAACTAAATACTATATACAACCTATATATTATTTATATATTATATAGTATTTAAAACTATATTATACAATATATTCAGAAAACTTTGTCTCATTCAAATAATAGATTTTCAACTTTCATTTTATTATAGTTTTTGTATTCCTTTTCAATTTCATAAATTATAAGTTTCTGTATATAATTTTATTTGCTGCAGCT
This sequence comes from Osedax frankpressi, assembly GCA_964035775.1. Taxonomy (NCBI): domain Eukaryota; kingdom Metazoa; phylum Annelida; class Polychaeta; order Sabellida; family Siboglinidae; genus Osedax; species Osedax frankpressi. Next base: position 3,481,785 of record OZ038317.1, read on the forward strand.
ATTGATTCGGTATTTGCAGTAGTTTTTCTTATATAATTAATCAACTATTTTATCTCAAAGTTATGATGGGAAAAGTTATATAGAAATTTGTATTGTTTTTCTTTATTCCGATATCTCAAGTATGTTGAAGGGGTATTAATATTATAATTTTGACCGTATTTCTTATGTGACAATTTCATGATACCTAGTTATATAACTATATATAATTATCTACAAATTGTGTCAATATAGTGATTTGACTCTTCTATGGAACATCTATACCTTTAGCAACAGGAATAATATATCCCATTATACTTATGTTCACTTCTTAACTCATAATATTAATAATGATGCAATAAATTTATGCTTGTATTTTGAATATTAATTTGAGAACGAATGATTTATTTTTTTTTACCATTTTTTTGGTATTTAATTAGTTAAGTAAAATTGCAATGAGCTACAATTAACTTCAAATATTATAATAATAATATAACAACTAAAAGTGAAAATGACTATTAAAAATATAGAATCAATAACTGCAGACAATTCAATTAATAAAAGTAAGAACTTATAATTTAAGAAAGTGAATATAAATTATAATTTAATTTGAAAGTTAAAAAATCTCAAAGTAAAATGAGCCAAAGTTAGTATGATTATAATGTACAATATAGCTTTACATATTATAATATATACATATAATATTGGTTGTATATAGTATTTATTTATATATTAATTAGGAAGCTGCAAATTAGCGCTAAATAATATTATGAAGAGAAACTTAGTACTATACAAGAAATAGAAGTTGCATTTGTGATATAATGCAACTCAAAGATAACAGTTTTTAAATAAGTTAAAGAGATAAGGTTATTGTTAGTATATGATTATGTTCTTTTAAGTATTATACAATGAAAATCAACATAAATTTAAATATTAATTCTATGCATCTTATATAAACAATCAATTCTAAATTTATTACAGGGTATTAATAATAATTCTATATAGTACAAAATATATACCAGAACAAAGAAAAAATAATCAAATAAACAAAATTCATTAAAAGAATTGCAAAAATTGCAAAAATTCTATATAATTATATTTTATTTATAGTGCTCGTGATTTATAAATGATGGAAATTCTAATAGATAGAAATACTAGTCTCTGAATTTTCTATGATAAGAAATATCAAATTATAAATATCAATAATGATATACAATTAAAATATGTCAATAAGAAAATTAACTAATTCTTTAAATGTAACTACCAAAACATACCAGAATTTAATATAATACTGACATTTATATTAATAGAAAATCAATCTATTACAGCAGGCTTCAAATTTATTTAAAAAATAATCGGAACTGCTATAAGTTATTAATATTAATATATTAATTCAAATTCTAATAGTTTGTTAATTCGATAGTATTTACAAATATATTTGTATTTATTTCTAACTATGATTCGAAATAATATTTACTTATATTAATTATATATTAAACATTAATTATTGATAAACCCTCACCCTCATCCTAACCTTTCATACTCAGATTCACCCTCACCCTAACTCTCACATTCAGCCTCACCATCATCCTCACCCTCACCCTATCCCTCAACCTCATGCTCTACCTCTTAATCACCCTCGCATATCCCTTCACATTCACACTCACCTTCACTCTAATCCTCACCCTAACTCTCACATTCACCCTCACCATGGTCACTACCCTCACTCTTACCATATCTCTCTTTCTTACAATTGCCCTCGCATTATCACCTACATCCTCACCCTCACCATCACCCTCACCCTCATTCTCAATTTCACCCTAAACATCACCCTAACTCTCATCTTACCCTCACCCTTTCACTACCTTCACTCTAATCCTTACCCTCACCCTCACCCACGCCTCTACCATCACTTTCACCATATCTCTCACACTCACCTTCACTCTCATTCTCATCCTCACTTTCATCCTCACCCAATAACTCACACTCCCCACACATTCATCATACCCCTCACATGTTCCTCACCCTCATGATGTGTGTATGTTTATGTGTTTTTGTGTGAGTATGTATATATTAATGAGTGTGTTTTAAAACTATATTATTATATATAATAAAATATTTTCTAGACAATCTATTGCTTTAAGGTATATTAATTTTTTTTTATTCGTGTTCTTAAAATTTAATTACTTATTTTCAGTAGGTCAGTCTGAAATAAGAAATAATTTCCATATTGATTTGACCATATTTCGTATTCTCTTTAATGAATTGTTCTCTATTTTCTTTATGGGTTTTAAATTTGGTTAAATTTGATTTTTTTTTAAATGAAAACCATTCATCCAGGTATTATTTCTGAACAAATATTTCTTTATTTATTTTGATTTTCCTTATTGATTATTTTGTTGTGTGCTTAATTAAAATTAGGTTTCAGTTTGGTTCTTAAGATATGAGTTACTTATTTTCAGTTGGTCAATCTGAAATGAGAAACAATTTTCTTTTTGATTTTACTAAGTTGATTATTAATTGGTTTTTCTTTCTGTTTGCTTTATGGGTTTTAAATTTGTTTACATTTGTTTTTTAAGAAATTAGAAACATTATTTAGTTGTTTTTTTTCGTATTGATTTGACTAAGTTTCTTTATTATTTTTTCGATTATTCAATTTCTATACTATCCTCGTCACTAGTTATTATATTATGATTTGTTATCGAATTACATTCGCATTATATTCGCCTTCGCTTATATATTGTTTTTTTTAATTTAAATATATCACTTGTATTTTTTGTATTCTTTTGTATTTTATTATTCGTATTCCCTAGAAATTTTTTTTCATCATCCAAACTTAATGATTCTTTCAAAACATCACTTACTATACAGGAATATATTTTTCTTTCTTTATATATTACTGTGTCCCTTTCAAGCGGTGACCTTGATCTACTACAAACTTCATTTCGTTTATTTTCTTGGTCTCTTCGAGATATAGATGTTAATTTGTTTTGATACGATGTACGATATTATATATTATCATATTAGTTATTATTTAAAAGTATTAATATTTAAACTAAAAATATGTAAATAAGTATTAATAAGTATAATAAGTATTCAAGTACAACACATATAAATAAAATATATCCACTCAACCATACAATTTTTGGAGTATAACATATACAACATATCGAAATATAAGTTAAAAATAAATAAACAAATTTTTATAAGATAGTCTATATATATTTTCAACTGTTATAACAAATACATATTTAAATTTAATTTGTATATTTATTAGCTATAATTAAGATGTAACTTAATCTAATTATGATTGTAAATGTAATTGTAAATGTAATTATGATCATTTATCTACTATTGTGAAATATGTATCACTGAGTATATCAATATTTAGCATACTATTACACTTATATATTATCTCTAATAACTCCAGATATAGTAAGGTATTGATTATATTAATAATTATTAATTTAACTTGTTTTGTGGTTATTGATTGATAATGAATATACAAATTGTAATTAATCGATCTTTCATTAATATGAGTACTATTAAATAACAGTGCAACACCATTTTTCTATGCTAACAGAGAAGTTTATCCTTAGCAATTGGGCAATTGAATTCAAATTCTAATATATAGATGATTACTATAGCTGTTCAGTTATTATCCTTAAATGATATACAGATTATAACTATATCTAGTCATCAATTGAAAAATACTATATAAAATATAGGTGGAGTTAATAGTGCCTTTCTAGTAAATTCCTTTATATTAGGTCAAACGACGAATGCACTCTATGCTTATATGTATAAAAATAAAGATGCAAATATATGTTTCAGAACCAGACTTGCTTCCCAAACGAATATTGATATATCACATACAAAACATATAAAAATATATATTAATGACATATGTTCGGTTCCTTCGGAGTTGGTGAAATCTCTTTGGTTAGCTTTGCGAAGAAAGATGGACAATTAAATTTCTAGACCACCCTTTCCTAGGAGCTGTAGCCGAACATTTGAATTATCCTATTCCAGTAAAGCATTACTAGAATCTTGTATCAACACTCGACTTCAGATATATTGATTTTGCAATTAGTTTTATTTTTCCGAGAGGGCTTAAACCTGATATAGTTATTGAAATAAAAATATAAATTATATAGTTCACATCACGGTGGCATTTGATTGTCAAGAAAATATGTCTAATGTTAATTCCATGAAATAGAAAAATGTTTCCATTTAATGTTTGTCATTCACTACGTAAAAGGTTCTTTTGGTTTTTGGTCAAATGATATTTCCATTCTAACAGAATAGTTAAGGATAAACAAAAGAATGAAAACAAAACTAGTATAAAAGAAACCATCGAATGATATTGAGCGATTCTATCAGATTTTTTGAAATTTGTAATTTTACTGATCTTTTTACTAGTTTAAATATATATATATATATATATATATATATATAATTTTAATTTTAATTTCGTATTTAGATCACACTAAATATATTGATATTATTCTATATAAAATAATAATAACCATTTCTTGGTCTTCTATAGGACTTCTGCACATATAAATCATTAGATTTATTAGTGTCTTCGCATTTAAAAGTCTTATTTTTATTAATTCCTTTTTATTTGTTTAGATTTGCTACTTCTTAAATTTATCGATTGTTTTTCTGTTTTATTAAATGCAACTGCACCATCGAGTAATTTATTGCCAAATTCATCATTAGATTCTATTGAATTTATATATTTAGTTTTAAATACACTGCTAGATGTAGTTGCTGCTCTTATTAAGGTTGTAAATATTATTTATTAAAATATATAATATAATTTTAAAATGTAAACTAAAAAGTATTTTATATTTATCTTAGTATTGAATATATAAAATATAAAATATATATATTCAATAACTGTAGATATAGTGAGGTATTGAATACTTTAATATATATTAATGGGAAATTATTACGATCTGTCATTAATAATAGAAATATTAATATTAAAGTATTATTAATATGAATAATATAAAAGTAATATTAATCTGAGTAATTTTAAAGTAATATTAATATGAGTAATTTTAAAGTAATATTAATATGAGTAATTTAAAAATAATATTAATACGAGTAATTTTAAAGTAATATTAATACGAGTAATTTTAAGTAGATTTGGAAATTTAGGAAATGGAGTCATGATTATTATTTTCTGTATTTAAATTATGAGGTCATTTGTATATGATTCAGTCAATATTTTAGTGGTGTTTTATTGTATAAGAGATAATGTATAAGTTATTATTTCAGAAGTAAAATATATTTATTTTATATTAGATTAAAGGTAACATTTTTTGATTATAATTATATTTGATATATTTTATATCTGATATATTTTGTGAATTTGTATTAACATCATAATAGTGTTGATATATATCTGTAATCAGTTTATCAATATTTATATCTAGAGAAGATTTAACAATATAATTATATGATTTCAAACTATTTTCATATGTTTATATTCGTCGAATATATTAGGTGGAGTTATCAACTGAATTTTGTATTTAATTTATTTAGATTATTTTTTGTTATTGTATTTTTATTTTATTTTAATTGTTTAATTGTTTATGTATATTTTTATTTATTTATTTTTAACTACGGTAAGATATATTATATACATATATTCGAAGTAATATGAATTTATTATTATAATTAATATCATATTATATAATAATTTAAAAAAAACTAGTATTTGATTTAAAAATATTTAAGTCGAATAGAACAATTCTTATTTATTTATAATTCTAATTACGTATCTTAATAAGAAAATTTGAATTAAATATATATAAGATCACACTAAATGTATAGAGATTATTTAATATAAAATAATTATAACTTTTCTGCTAAGAGACTTCGTATTGAATTCTTTCAATTGTCTAATGGCTGAACATTTAGCTTTTTTAATTTTAACGATAGCCACATTTCTTTTAATTATTTTATTTGCTACTGCAGTTGCCTCTGTATTAGCTTTAGTTCTTCTTGCATAACTTAATTCATTAGAATTTAAGTATTTTCTAGAATTAACATTGCAAATTTTCTTTAAATCATATTTTTTTCCGATAAATTGTATACAGGAAAAGCTATATGGTCGTTGGTTTTCCTTTACCTTTCTGTTATCTGGTTTACTTCTATTTTCCTTTAATGAGGTCGGTGGGGGGGGGGTTAAAAGTGTAGTGGTTTTGGTCTTATTAACCTTATAATGGGACCCCATTGAGACATCATCAAAAAATCTAGATAACTATTAGTCCGTTTTGGTATCATAATGATATTATTAAAGATATGTCGAGGGTCTTCCGATGTATTCTATATTGTAATAATATGTGAAGCAATATTGAATATTTATTTCGGAATGAATAATTGAAATTTTAATTCTCCATGTTTTTATTAGATTATTAATATAGATTATTAATATAGATTATTAATATAGATTATTAATATAGATTATTAATATAGATTATTAATATAGATTATTAATATAGATTATTAATATAGATTATTAATATAGATTATTAATATAGATTATTAATATAGATTATTAATATAGATTATTAATATAGATTATTAATATAGATTATTAATATAGATTATTAATATAGATTATTAATATAGATTATTAATATAGATTATTAATATAGATTATTAATATAGATTATTAATATAGATTATTAATATAGATTATTAATATTGATTATTAATATAGATTATTAATATAGATTATTAATATAGATTATTAATATAGATTATTAATATAGATTATTAATATAGATTATTAATATAGATTATTAATATAGATTATTAATATAGATTATTAATATAGATTATTAATATAGATTATTAATATAGATTATTAATATAGATTATTAATATAGATTATTAATATAGATTATTAATATAGATTATTAATATAGATTATTAATATAGATTATTAATATAGATTATTAATATAGATTATTAATATAGATTATTAATATAGATTATTAATATAGATTATTAATATAGATTATTAATATAGATTATTAATATAGATTATTAATATAGATTATTAATATAGATTATTAATATAGATTATTAATATAGATTATTAATATAGATTATTAATATAGATTATTAATATAGATTATTAATATAGATTATTAATATAGATTATTAATATAGATTATTAATATAGATTATTAATATAGATTATTAATATAGATTATTAATATAGATTATTAATATAGATTATTAATATAGATTATTAATATAGATTATTAATATAGATTATTAATATAGATTATTAATATAGATTATTAATATAGATTATTAATATAGATTATTAATATAGATTATTAATATAGATTATTAATATAGATTATTAATATAGATTATTAATATAGATTATTAATATAGATTATTAATATAGATTATTAATATAGATTATTAATATAGATTATTAATATAGATTATTAATATAGATTATTAATATAGATTATTAATATAGATTATTAATATAGATTATTAATATAGATTATTAATATAGATTATTAATATAGATTATTAATATAGATTATTAATATAGATTATTAATATAGATTATTAATATAGATTATTAATATAGATTATTAATATAGATTATTAATATAGATTATTAATATAGATTATTAATATAGATTATTAATATAGATTATTAATATAGATTATTAATATAGATTATTAATATAGATTATTAATATAGATTATTAATATAGATTATTAATATAGATTATTAATATAGATTATTAATATAGATTATTAATATAGATTATTAATATAGATTATTAATATAGATTATTAATATAGATTATTAATATAGATTATTAATATAGATTATTAATATAGATTATTAATATAGATTATTAATATAGATTATTAATATAGATTATTAATATAGATTATTAATATAGATTATTAATATAGATTATTAATATAGATTATTAATATAGATTATTAATATAGATTATTAATATAGATTATTAATATAGATTATTAATATAGATTATTAATATAGATTATTAATATAGATTATTAATATAGATTATTAATATAGATTATTAATATAGATTATTAATATAGATTATTAATATAGATTATTAATATAGATTATTAATATAGATTATTAATATAGATTATTAATATAGATTATTAATATAGATTATTAATATAGATTATTAATATAGATTATTAATATAGATTATTAATATAGATTATTAATATAGATTATTAATATAGATTATTAATATAGATTATTAATATAGATTATTAATATAGATTATTAATATAGATTATTAATATAGATTATTAATATAGATTATTAATATAGATTATTAATATAGATTATTAATATAGATTATTAATATAGATTATTAATATAGATTATTAATATAGATTATTAATATAGATTATTAATATAGATTATTAATATAGATTATTAATATAGATTATTAATATAGATTATTAATATAGATTATTAATATAGATTATTAATATAGATTATTAATATAGATTATTAATATAGATTATTAATATAGATTATTAATATAGATTATTAATATAGATTATTAATATAGATTATTAATATAGATTATTAATATAGATTATTAATATAGATTATTAATATAGATTATTAATATAGATTATTAATATAGATTATTAATATAGATTATTAATATAGATTATTAATATAGATTATTAATATAGATTATTAATATAGATTATTAATATAGATTATTAATATAGATTATTAATATAGATTATTAATATAGATTATTAATATAGATTATTAATATAGATTATTAATATAGATTATTAATATAGATTATTAATATAGATTATTAATATAGATTATTAATATAGATTATTAATATAGATTATTAATATAGATTATTAATATAGATTATTAATATAGATTATTAATATAGATTATTAATATAGATTATTAATATAGATTATTAATATAGATTATTAATATAGATTATTAATATAGATTATTAATATAGATTATTAATATAGATTATTAATATAGATTATTAATATAGATTATTAATATAGATTATTAATATAGATTATTAATATAGATTATTAATATAGATTATTAATATAGATTATTAATATAGATTATTAATATAGATTATTAATATAGATTATTAATATAGATTATTAATATAGATTATTAATATAGATTATTAATATAGATTATTAATATAGATTATTAATATAGATTATTAATATAGATTATTAATATAGATTATTAATATAGATTATTAATATAGATTATTAATATAGATTATTAATATAGATTATTAATATAGATTATTAATATAGATTATTAATATAGATTATTAATATAGATTATTAATATAGATTATTAATATAGATTATTAATATAGATTATTAATATATTAATATTATATTTATATTATCTATATTAATAATCTATATTAATAATCTATATTAATAATCTATATTAATAATCTATATTAATAATCTATATTAATAATCTATATTAATAATCTATATTAATAATCTATATTAATAATCTATATTGAAGAAAAAAATACATACAAAATCAATATATAAAATTAATAATACATTTAAAAACTATAATAAATTTAAATATTTATAAGAAATGAATAAATGTAATGTAATATGTATCTATAATAATATAATAATATGTATATATATATCTATGATAATATCCATATGTAATTATTTTAATTATAATAATTATTAAATAAGTTTGAAATAATATATTATTAGTATATCTACTTTAATTTAAATGTAACTTAACTAATTATACCATGTTCTTAATATATTATCACAAGTCATATAACTTTATTAATATATAATTAAATACTATATACAACCTATATATTATTTATATATTATATAGTATTTAAAACTATATTATACAATATATTCAGAAAACTTTGTCTCATTCAAATAATAGATTTTCAACTTTCATTTTATTTTAGTTTTTGTATTCCTTTACAATTTCATAAATTATAAGTTTCTTTATATAATTTGATTTGCTACAACTATTGATTCGGTATTTGCAGTAGTTTTTCTTATATAATTGATTACATATTTTATCTCAAAGTTATGATGGGAAAAGTTATATAGAAATTTGTATTGTTTTTCTTTATTATCCGATATCTCAATCATGTTGATAGGGGTATTAATATTATAATTTTGACAGTCTTTCTTATGTGACAATTTCGTGATACGTTATATAACTATATATAACTATATATAATTATCTAGAAATTGTGTCAATATAGTGATTTGTTACATTATCTTCTATGTTACAGAGATACCTTTAGCAACAGGAATACTATATTCCATTATATTTATGTTCACTTCTTAACTCATTATATTAATAATGATGCAATAAATTAATGCTTGTATTTTGAATATTAATTTAAGAATGAATTATTTATTTGTTTTACCATTTTGTTGGTATTTAATTAGTTAAGTAAAATTGCAATGAGCTACACTTAACTTCAAAGATTATAATAATAATTTAACTACTGAAGTAAAAATGAGTATTAAAAATATAGAATCAATAACTGCAGACATTAAAATTACTAATATTATTAAGAACTTATAATTTAACAAAATGAAGATAAATTATAATTTAATTTGAAAGTTAAAAAATCTCAAAGTAAAATGAGCCAAAGTTAGTATGATTATAATGTACAATATAGCTTTACATATTATAATATATAAATATAATATTGGTTGTATATAGTATTTATTTATATATTAATTAGGAAGCTACAAATTAGCGCTAAATAATATTATGAAGAGAAACTTAGTACTATACAAGAATTAGAAGTTGCATTTGTGATACAATGCAACTCAAAGATAACAGTTTTTAAAGAAGTTAAAGAGACAAGGTTATTGTTAGTATATGATTATGTTCTTTTAAGTATTATACGATTATATTATACAATTAAAATCAACATAAATTTAAATATTAATTCTATATATCTTATATAAATAATTAATTCTAAATTTATTACATGGTATTAATAATAATTCTATCTAGTACAAAATATATACCAGAACAAAGAAAAAATAATCAAATAAACAAAATTCATTAATTAAAAGAATTGCAAAAATTGCAAAAATTCTATATAATTCTATATTATTTATAGCATTGTACTCGTAATTTATAAATGATGGACATTCTAATAGATATATATACTAGTATCTGAATTTGCTATGATAAAAAATAGAAAATTATAAATATCAATAATGATACACAATTAAAATATGTCAATAAGAAAAAATAAACATGAAATTTGATTTGATGAACATATTTATTTCTTGTTATCTAATTTAAGTATATCATATTTTAATTATGAACGCTATACTACATTAACAATAGTATTTATATAATCACTAATGCTTTGAATGTAACTACAAAAACATACCAGAATTTAATATAATACTGACATTTATATTAATAGAAAATCAATCTATTACAACAGGCTTCACATTTATTTAAAAAATAATCGGAACTGCTATAAGTTATTAATATTAATATATCAATTCAAATGCTAATAGTTAATTCGATAGTATTTACAAGTATATATTTACAAGTATATTTGTATTATTTCTAACAATGATTCGAAATAATATTTACTTATAATAATTATATATTAAACATTAATTATTGATAAACTTCGATGTTGATACCCTCACCCTCACCCATACCCTCATCCTAATCTTTCATACTCAGATTCACCCTCACCCTAACTCTCACATTCACCCTCAACCACAGACTCATCCTCAGCCTCACCATCACCCTCACCCTCACCCTATCCCTCAACCTCATTCTCTACCTATTCCTCACCCTCGCATATACCTTCACATTCACACTCACCTTCACTTTAATCCTCACCCTCACTCCCACTATCACCCTCACCGTGGTCACTACCCTAACTCTCACCATATCTTTCATTCTTACCATTGCCCTCGCATCATCACATACATCCTCACCCTCACCCTCATCCTCAATTTCACCCTCACTCTCATCCTAATCATAACCCTCAACAACCTCTTCATCCTCACTTTCACCCTCACCATTACCTTCATCCTTACCCTTTCACTACCTTAACTCTAATCCTTACCCTCATTCTCACTCACACATTCACCCTCACCATCGCCTCTACCATCATTTTTACCCTATCCATCATATTCACCTTCACCTTCATCCTTACCCTCACCCTCACACTCACCATCACTCTCACCCTCCCCACACATTCATCATCCCTCACATATTCCTCACCCTCAACATGTGTGTATGTGTATGTGTGAGTGTATGTGTGTGTTTCTGTGTTTGTGTGTGAGTATGTATTTGTATGTATATATTAATGTGTGTGCTTTAAAACTATATCATTAAATATAATAAAATATTTTCTAGACAAAGTAGTGCTTTAAGGTTTATTAATTTTTTTTTTATTCGTGTTCTTGAAATTTAATTACTTATTTGCAGTCGGTCAGTCTGAAATAAGAAACAATTTCCATATTGATTTGACCATGTTTCGTATTATCTTTAATGAATTATTCTCTATTTTCTTTATGGGTTTTAAATTTGGTTAAATTTGTTTTTTTTTTAGAAATGAAAACCATTCATCCAGGTATTATTTCTGAACAAATATTTCTTTATTTATTTTGATTTTCCTTATTGATTATTTTGTTGTATGCTTAATTAAAATTATGTTTCAGTTTGGTTTTTAAGATATTAGTTACTTATTTTCAGTTGGTCAATCTGAAATAAGAAACAATTTTCTTTTTGATTTTACTAAGTTGATTATTATCTTAATTGGTTTTTCTTTCTGTTAGCTTTATGGGTTTTAAATTTGTTTACATTTGTTTTTTAAGAAATTAGAAATATTATTTAGTTGTTCTTTTTTCGTATTGATTTGACCAAGTTTCTTTATTATTTTTTCGATTATTCAATTTCTATACTATCCTCGTCACTAGTTATTATATTATGATTTTTTATCGAATTACATTTGCGTTTTCGCCTTCGTTTATATATTGTTTTTTTTAATTTAAATATATCACTTGTATTTTTTGTATTCTTTTGTATTTTATTATTCGTACTTCCTAGACAATTTTTTTCATCATCCAAACTTAATGATTCTTTCAAAACATCACTTACTATACCAGAAGATATTTTTCTTTCTTTATATCTTACTGTGTCCCTTTCAAGCGGTGACCTTGATATACTACAGTCTTCATTTTGTTTATTTTCTTGGTCTCTTTGAGATATAGATGTTAATTTGTTTTGATTATTATTAGCGATTTCTTTAGATTTCATCATAGAAGAGAATGCCCGTGTTATAATTCTTTCTCTGGTTTCATTTACTCTAGATTTCTTTTTGTTTATAATATTTTTCGAAAGATTTTTAATTAGGACATTTTCTATATTTGATTTGATTTTTCTTACTCTATGAGTTACAGAATTTTTTTCTTTATTAATTGATGTACTTTTACTTTTTATTATTTTTTTGAATTTAGATTTCGTATCTTTATTAATACGTTTCAATTGTTTAGACTTATTACTACTTAAATGTATCGATTGTTTTGATTTATCATTAATTTCTAGTGCACAATCGAGTAATAGATTGCCAAACTCATCATCTGATTCGATTGAATTTGTAAATCTAGTTCTAAATATTTTCTTTGATGGAGTCGTTGTTCTTTTTTCTGTACGATATATTAACATATTAGTTATTATTTAAAAGTATTAATATTTAAACTAAAAATATGTAAATAAGTATTAATAAGTATAATAAGTATTCAAGTGTACAACACATATAAATAAAATATATCCACTCAACCATACAATTGTTGGAGTATAACATATACAACGTATGGAAATATAAGATAAAAATAAATAAAAAAAACTATATAAGATAGTCTATATATATTTTCAACTGTTATAATAGAATACAAATTTAAATTTAATTTGTATATTTATTAACTATAATTAAGATGTAACTTAATCTAATTATGATTGTAAATGTAATTGTAAATGTAATTATGATCATTTATCTACTATTGTGAAATATGTATCACTAAGTATATCAACATTTTGCATACGATATCATATTACACTTATATATTAGCTTCAATAACTGGAGATATAGTAAGGTATTGATTATATAAATAATTATTAATGGAACTAGTTTTTTGGTTATTAATTGATAATGAATATACAAATTGTAATTAATCGATCTTTCATTAATATGAGTACTATTAAATAACAGTGCAACACCATTTTTAATATATATAAAATATAGGTGGAGTTAATAGTGCCTTTCTAGTAAATTCCTTTATATTAGGCCAAACGACGAATGTACTCTATGCTTATATGTATAAAAGTAAAGATGCAAATATATGTTTCAGAACCAGACTTGCTTCCCAAACGAATATTGATGTATCACATACAAAACATATAAAAATATATATTAATGACATATGTTCGGTTCCTTCGGAGTTGGTGAAATCTCTTTGGTTAGCTTTGCGAAGAAAGATGGACAATTAAATTTCTAGACCACCCTTTCCTAGGAGCTGTAGCCGAACATTTGAATTATCCGATTCCAGTAAAAGCATTACTAGACTCTTATATCAACACTCGACTTCAGATTATCCCACTAGAACAATTAAATATTGATTTTTCAATTAGTTTTATTTTTCCGAGAGGGCTTAAACCTGATATAGTTATTGAAAATAAAAATATAAATTATAGTCGACATCACGGTGGCATTTGATTGTCAAGAAAATATGTCTAATGTTAATTCCATGAAATAGAAATATATTGCCATTTATGATTTGTCATATATTTGGGTTCTCTTGGTTTTTGGTCATGATATGGAGCGATTCTATCAGATTTTTTGAAATTTGTAATTTTTACTGATCTTTTTACTAGTTTAAATATATACATATATATATATATATATATATATAATTATAATTTTAATTTCGTATTAAGAGCATACTAAATATATAGATATCATTCTAAATAAAATAATAATAACCATTTCTTGGTCTGCTATAGGACTTCTGCACATATAAATCATTAGATTTATTAGTGTCTTCACATTTAGAAGTCTTATTTTTATTAATACGTTTCAATTGTTTAGATTTGCAACTTCTTAAATTTATCGATTGTTTTTCTGTTTCATTAATTGCAATTGCACAATCGAGTAGTTTATTGCCAAATTCATCATTAGATTCTATTGAATTTATATATTTTGTTTTAAATACACTGCTAGATGGAGTTGCTGCTCTTTTTACTGTTGTAAATATTATTTATTAAAATATATAATATAATTTAAAATATGTAAACTAAAAAGTATTTTATATTTATCTTAGTATAGATAAATATAAAATAGTTGTTATCTATATATATATATATATATATTATTAGATTTCTAGTTTATAATATATATATATATATATATATATATATATAAAATATATCTACAAAATAATACAATTTAGCTTAGGCAATATTAAATATTAGTAATTATCATGATAGTCTATATATGAATTTGAAGTAAGATAACAGATTCAATAACTGCAGATATATGGGAAATTATTACGATCTGTCATTAATATGAATAATATAAAAATAATATTAATACGAGTATTATTAAAGTAATATTAATATACGAGTAATTTTAAAGTAATATTAATATGAATAATTTTAAAGTAATATTAATATGAATAATTTTAAAGTAATATTAATACGAGTATTTTTAAAGTAATATTAATACGAGTAATTTTAAAGTAATATTAATACGAGTAATATTAAAGTAATATTAATATGAGTAATTTTAAAGTAATATTAATATGAGTAATTTTAAAGTAATATTTTTATGAGTAATTTTAAAGTAATATTAATACGAGTAATTTTAAAATAATATTAATACGAATAATTTTAAAGTAGTATTTATATAAGTAATTTTAAAGTAATATTAATACGAGTTATTTTAAAGTAATATTAATATGAGTAATTTTAAAGTAATATTAATATAAATAATTTTAAAGTAATAATTATACGGGTAATTTTAAAGTAATGTTAATACGAGTAATATTAGAGTAACATTAATACGAGTAATTTTAAAGTAATATTTATATGATTAATTTTAAAGTAATATTAATACGAGTAATTTTAAAATAATATTAATATGAGTAATTTTAAAGTAATATTAATATTAGTAATTTTAAAGTAATATTTATACGAGTAATTTTAAAGTAATATTAATATGAGTAATATTTTAAAGTAATATTAATATGAGTAATTTTAAAGTAATATTAATATGAGTAATTTTAAAGTAATATTAATATAAGTAATTTGAAAGTAATATTTATACGATTAATTTGAAAGTAATATTAATATGAGTAATATTTTAAAGTAATATTAATATGAGTAATTTTAAAGTAATATTAATATAAGTAATTATAAAGTAATATTTATACGAGTAATTTGAAAGTAATATTAATATGAGTAATATTTTAAAGTAATATTAATATGAATAATATTAATATAAGTAATTTTAAGTAGATTTGGAAATTCAGGAAATGGAGTCATGAATATTATTTTCTGTATTTAAATTCTGAGGTCATTTGTATATGATTCAGTCAATATTTTAGTGGTGTTCTATTGTATAAGAGATAATGTATAAGTTATTATTTCAAAAGTAAAATATATTTTATTTTATATTAGATTAAAGATAACATTTTTTTGATTATATTTATATTTGATATATTTTATATTTGATATATTTTGTGAATTTGTATTAACATCATAATAGTGTTGATATATATCTGTAATAAGTTCATCAATATTTATATCTAGAGAAGTTTTAACAATATAATTATATGATTTCAAACTATTTTCATATGTTTATATTTGATATATTTTGTGAATTTGTATTAACATCATAATAGTGTTGATATATATCTGTAATAAGTTCATCAATGTTTATATCTAGAGAAGTTTTAACAATATAATTATATGATTTCAAACTATTTTCATATGTTTATATGAGTCGAATATATTATTTGGAGTTATCAACTGAATATTTATATTGTTATTGTATTTTTATTTTATTTTTATACTAATTGTTCAGTTTATGTTTATTTTTATATTTTTTTAACTACTGTAAGATATATTAAATACATATATTCGAAGTAATATGAATTTGTTATTATAATTAATATCATATTATATAGTAATTTTAAAAAAAACTAGTATTTGATTTTTTTTAAATATTTAAGTGGAATAGAACAATTCTTATTTATTTATAATTCTAAATACGTATCTTAATAAGAAAATTTCAATTAAATATATATGAGATCATACTAAATTTACAGAGATTATTTAATATAAAATAATAATAACCTTTTCTTGGTCTGCTAAGAGACTTCGCTATATTGAATTCTTTCGATGTTATAGATGCTTCAGATTTAGCTTTTTTAAGTTTAATGATAGCCACATTTCTTTTCATTATTTTATTTGCTGCTGCAGTTGCCTCTGCATTAGCTTTTGTTCTCCTTGCATAACTTAACTCATTGGAATTTAAATATTTTCTAGAATTAACATTGCACATTTTCTTTAAATCATATTTTTTTTCGATACATTGTATACTGGAAAAGCTATATGGTCGTTTTATTTGCTTTTCCTTTATATTTCTATTATCTGGTCTGATTCTATTTTCCTTTATAGAATTCAGAGGGGTTAATAGTGTTGTGGTCTTGGTCATTTTAATCTTAAAATTGGATCCCATTGAGATATCATCTAGATAACTATTAGTCCGTTTAGGTATCATAATAATACTATTAACTATTGGTCGAAGGTATATTCCGATGTATCCATATATATTGTAATTATGTGAAGCAATAAAAAGGTGTGTAAATATTGAATATTTATTTCGGAATGAATAATTGAAATTTTAATTCTCCATGTTTTTATTTTATTGACTAATTAAAATTTGTATTTGCTATTATTTGCAAATCACCATTAATTAATATTAATATTTGGATAAATTTAATTTAAACAAAAACTATATTTAAAATATAATATAATAATATTAATAATCTATGGTAATAATCTGTATAATTAATCTAAATTAGTAGAGTAGATTAATAATATAGATTATTAATTAGTTATTATTAATATTATTATTAATAGTGTAGTAGAGTAGAGTAGTAAAGTAGTAAAGTAGAGTAGTGTAGTTAAGTCGTATAGTAGAGTATGGTAGTATAGTAGAATATTATAGTAGTGTAGTAGAGTTATGTAGTAGAGTAGTGTAGTAGAGTAGTAGAGTAGAGTAGAGTAGTATAGTAGTGTAGTAGAGTAATTTAGTACTGTAGTATATTAGAGTATAGTAGTGATGAGTAATTTACCCCATAATAGAGATATCTCTAGTTATCATATATTTTCTATTATTTTAATATATATAATGATATAAATATTGTGTCCAGATTAATATACATTAGAATCAAAAAATCGTCGATGGCCTGAACATGTTGTTGATAATGCTTAGGATAATATTCCGTTTACTTGATATCCACCACATGCTACGTAGAAATGTACGACATATGGTACTATGTGCGTTGTATGTCGTATGCACGGTACTAATATATGGACACGGAGGCCGATATTAGCTAGCGAAACTATCACTTGGAAATAGTGGTTACAGATATATGCCATGAAACTAAATTTGCTTCAACCATTAATATTCTTCTACATATAAAAAAGCATACTTAGAATTAATAATCACACTTTATTTGTATATATATGTTTACTATACTTAGTATGCTTATCGATACAATTGAAATAAAATATAGTCATTTGGCTAGTCCTCGTGATTCACTTACACAAAATTTGACCTTTTTCAAATATTAAATTTATAGAATAATAACAAATCAATATATGTTATAGATAATAGATAATCTTTGGTTATACTTTAGTCAGTAAAACTAGATATTCAGAATAATAATTATATCTAAACATAATTTTGTTTATATATATAATATTAAATTCAATATATAAAATTGCATTAATATATTATTATAGGAAGAAGATCAAACTACCAAAGAGACTGGAAGAAAATTATGTAGATTATGATTAAGATTCACCAATACGTTAGTATATTAGAGAAAATTGTAAATCATATGAATATATGAATAATTAATATTATTATTCTAATAATTATTATAATCAATTATCAAAAGTGTAGTCATTAATAATGAATAATATCCAAAATAGTCATAAATAATATTCATAATTATATTTGCAGAAAAAAACAAAGAAAGAATAATTTGCAACCTCCGGTTATTTAATCAAGGTTATAAAGGGTTATAAATAGTGTTAACTTAAAAGATTATAATTTAGAAATATTTATCACATTTATTTTATATACATTTAATTTTATATCATATATACATTAACGTCCTATAAACTATATATATATTTAATAATTTATTTTTTAAGATGAATCAGATATCGAATATATATCTAATTCAGTTGCAGAAAGCATGGTTAAAAACATTTACATAGTTTGAATGCATATGTAAATTTACTTAAATTTACTTTATTACTAATATAGCCATCAATTCTGAATACTCGAAACAATATCTTAGAATTATCATTATCATAGCATTACATTATTAATACTCTTTAAAAATTTTGATTCATTATACACTTTTAATGAATAATGATTTGTAAATCTTAATTTACAAATTTACTCTGTATATAATAGAATACATTATTTCTAGAGATTCCCTGAAAGGGAGAAAGATCAAATATAAATAAAGAAAAGGAAAAAAGTTGTCACGGTTATAATGAACCCTTTTGTCTATATAAGTATCTATGACTATATAAAGTTTTTGTTGATTAAAATATTATTACCTAATTTTCTTTCTAGAAACAAGATTAAGAGACATTAAATAAAGAGATAATGGGATTTATTACTGGAAAAATCAAGAAACGTTATAATATATTGATATAATAATCTAATCTGTTCTAATTACTCATTTTTGTGAAAGTTATGTAATTAAATTTTCAAGTTGTTTAATATTATTATAAAACTGACTTAGATTTATTTGAATATTAAATGTATCTATAAATATTTATTTTATTTAACCAATATATTATACTTTTAGAATAAGAACTAATACTAAGGTGTCATGCTGAACTAATGTATACCATTAAAAATAAATATAATATAGTTCAGGATGACATTCCAAGATTTAAATTATGTCTGCAAGATATAGAAAAAGTAAACACTGAAAGTGTTAGTATAATAGATATTTTTATATTAACATTATTAATATAGATTATTATATTAGATTAATCTATATTAATAATCTATATTAATAATCTATATTAATAATCTATATTAATAATCTATATTAATAGTCTATATTAATAATCTATATTAATAATCTATATTAATAATCTATATTAATAATCTATATTAATAATCTATATTAATAATCTATATTAATAATCTATATTAATAATCTATATTAATAATCTATATTTATAATCTATATTAATAACCTATATTAATAACCTATATTAATACTCTATATTAATACTCTATATTTATAATCTATATTAATAATCTATATTAATAATTTATATTAATAATCTATATTAATACTCTATATTTATAATCTATATTAATAATATATAGTAATAAACTATGGTAATAATCTATATGTATAATCTATCTTAATAATCTAAATTAATAATCTATATTAATAATATATATTAATAATCTATATTAATAATCTATATTAATACTCTATATTAATAATCTATAGTAATAATTTATGTTAATAATCTATATGTATAATTTATCTTAATAATCTATATTAATACTCTATATTTGAATTGAATTGAATTGAATTGAAAAGTTTATTTATACACAAAATAACAAAATAGATATGTTCTCATTTGTGTTTTAAAGAGAATAAAATAATATTAATAATATTAAATGATAAAATAAAATCAGATAGAATCAGATAGAGAACTCTGACTTTCGGGCAGAGTCATAGAACATCCGCAAAAGATCAATCCAATATCTCATGTTGAGCATAGTAGATGATTTTTAACGGCCTTCTTAAATGTTTTGATGGAATTGCATCTTCGCAAATGTAGAGGAAGGTTGTTCCATAAAGCTGGCGCTGAAACACTAAATCTTCTTTTACCATAGGTATCAAGATTAAATTTTTGATTTGATAATAGCAGACTGGTACTAGATCTTAATCGGCGGGTATTTTCCTTTAGTTTAATAATATCATAAAGGTAGCGCGGCTGTTTAGCGTTTAGGGCAGTATATGTTAAACATAGTATTCTATACGCTGAATAATTTCTCATTTCAAGCCATCCTAGTGATGTTAAACATTCGGTAATACTATTATGGTCTTTTCGCTTAAAACCATATATCATTCTTACTATAATTCTTAATATACGATCTAAGTAATTTATTCTAGATTTAGTTATACCATAATATATAGAATTACAATAGTTTAAATGCGATATAATATAAGACTGAGAGATCATTTTTAAATTATGAAATGACAATAATTTTCTTATTTTTTTGACCTTACATAAAATAATAAAATGCTTTTTTAGCAGTAAATCGTAAGTGGTTATCTAAAAGCATATGTTCGTCTATAATGACACCCAGACATTTTACGGTCTTAGAAGGTTCAACAATTAAATTATCAATTAAATATATAGGAAATTTATTTTGTGTTAATTTTTTTGAAATGTTAATCAGTTGTGTCTTGTCGATATTGAGTAGTAAATTGTGATTGATTAGCCAGTTGCGTATATTATTAGTGCAATTAATGAGAGATGAGTTATCATTGTTTTCCAGTGGTAGAGTCTGGTAAATTATAATATCGTCGGCAAATATGTTGAATTTAATTTGGGGAAATTTAGAAATTAATAGAGATAATGGACGTAAATAAATTAAAAATAATAATGGTCCAAGTACGGAACCTTGTGGAACTCCATATTTTAGTTGGAATTCGTCTGATTGTATATCATTTATTAATGTTCGATACGTTCTATTTGTAATATAAGATTTCAGTAAGTCTAGTGCCTTATCAGCTATACCTATTTCCTCTAATCTATCCAATAAAATCTTATGAGAGATAGTATCAAATGCTGCTGACATATCTAATAGCACAAGTTGAACTTTATTTCCCTCATCTATCGCATTATATATATTATCAAATATAGATACTATTGTAGTTTCTGTACTGTGGTTTTTTCGATATGCACTTTGATTTATAGGATATAGTTCATTTTCTGATAAATATTCAATGATTTGTTTACTAATGACTCTTTCAAATATTTTAGATAGAAAAGGAAGTTTGGAAATAGGACGGTAGTTTTTTAGTAATTTATCATCTAGATTACTGTTTTTTAGTAGGGGAGTAATAATGGCATATTTAAGGGATGTTGGAAAAATAGAAGTATATATAGATTGTGATATTATGGATTGATAAAGTTCTGTAAGAGTGGGTTCTATTAAGTCGGTAAGTTGTTTAGGTAATGAATCGTTATGAGGGTAGGATGATTTGCATATTTTAACTAGTATTGATATTTCATACGATGAAGGGGACTTAAAGTTTAGAAAGTATGATTTAGCAGTATTGTAAAGTGGTATAATGTATATTGGAATTTTATGTTTTATATCATTAATTGATTGTACTATATTTTTTATTTTATCATCAAAAAAGTTGGCAAATATATTTGGTAGTAATTCATTCGTATATGTTGGGTATCTTGTTGGACTATAATTATTTAAAAGTCTGTTAATTAATGAATATATTTTTTTAGTATTTTTCCCATATATGTTTATTTTATCTTTAATAAAGCAAGTCTTAGTATGATTTAATAATTGTATATATTGTTTGCGAATTGTATTAAAATTATTATAGTTAAACTGGGAATTGGTTTTATTATATATTTTTTCAAATCTTCTTAATTTTCTCTTCATTGCTTCAAGTTCATTATTATACCATGGAGAATGAGCATGGTATGTTATATTCAATCTTTTTAAAGTAGATGTTAGGCAATCATTTAGCAATAGCGATGATAGTATATTACCTTCTAGTGAAGATAATATATTATCTATGAAATCTTTAATGTTTATTTTATTAATTGATCTATATTTTATTAACTTTACTATAGGTACATTTTTCTTAATATTTATATTAAATTTAATTATATAGTGATCAGTTATAAGTTCACCCCTTGTAATTTCAGATATATAAATTTGACTGTTTATAGATGTTAAAACTATATCTATTATATGACCATGTATATGAGTTGCGAAAGTAATATATTGTTTAAATGAAAGGGTTTCTATTGTTTGTTTAAAAATATTATGAGGATATTTATTTTCGTCGTAATGATAATTAAAATCACCTAATATAATTAATTTATTTAATGGTATTTGAGTTAGAATAAGAGTTAGTTCACTAGTAAATAATTGTGTAGGAGTAGAGGGTGGTCTATAAACTAAGAGAATATCAAATATCGATAAATGGTTTATTTTAATTTTTTAAAATAAAGCTTGGCAATTTGTTAATATAATAGGTTTATTTGAATATACAGTCATATTATTTTTTAAAAATATCGCTAAACCTCCACCAAATGTGGATGTTATCCTGTCACATCTATAGCATGTGTATATTGTAGAGTTAAAGGTTATTTCATTGATTATATCTTGGTCAGTATCTGTAAGCCATGTTTCTGTAATTGTAAGTAAGTCAATATCATGTTCAATAATATATTGCGTAATGTAATCAACATTTTTCCGTAATGATCTTGCATTGCACAATGCTATAGCTAGTCATTGATTTTGTGTATTTGTATTAGATACGCTATTATTTTGTACATATTTGCTATTAGTATATCGATTATTATGATTATTATTATTATTATTTTTATTAGTATTCAATAAAGACAAAATAAATTTATCATATGATTCATTGAATTGTTTTTCTACAGAATCAGAAATATACATCGGTTTTTCATACCAATTTATTTTATTATTTATTATTGATCGTAATTCATATATGTTAGATTTATAATTAAAAACACATTTTTTTTCATTAACTAAATTGGATTTAGTTGAATGATAAAGTATTTTACCATATTTAATAATTTGTTTTGATAAAAAAGGCAGTATAAGTAATTTATTAAAATTAGAATTAATTAAATTTATTTTACGTGCCATAAAAAGTCTTTTGTTGAATAATGATGTAAATAATAGAAAAACTGTTTTATTTCCAAATTCAATATTAGAAATAATCTGGGTTGATAAATCCAGGTACTTTAGAATATTATTTATATAATTTAAATTACAGTTTGCTTTTTCTATATTTCTAATTACTAGTTTATATTCATTATTCTTATCTTCAGTTGATGTATTAATAGGATCCGATTTTCTCATATCATCATTAGTGTGATTAGTTTTGATTTCCTTATTATTTGCTATTATATTTTTATTACGACTATCAATTTTATTGATTTCTAAACTAATAGTATCTAATGAGTTAGTGATAGCTTCTGAATATGTTTTATAAGTAGTTGTATTTAATAATAATTTGTTCATATTACTATTAATATTTTCTAATTTAGTATCTATTGAATTAATAATATCACTTTTAATTACATTATTTACACTATCTGTTTCCATATCGGAGCGTCTATTTTTAGTTACAATACATTTCTTACACACGAAAGGAAAATACCCGCAATTCATTATTTCCATACCTATTTTTGAGGGTTTCATTTTATTCCATCCTGATTTTGTCACTCCATAAGCTTGTAAGCATATATAATGCAATATATCATTGCATCCAGTGCATCTTATTGATGTAGTTGTCTCCTGTTCTTTACATACAATACAATTCATAATTGAAAAAATACTGAATTATTTTGATATTGTAAAATTGTATCGTTAATAATATATAAGAATAACGGTGATCTATTTATAGAAAAGACGTCCGCACTCTATGAGAGAAAAATTTCGAATGATATATTAATACTCTATATTTATAATCTATATTAATAATCTATATTAATAATCTATAGTAATAAACTATGGTAATAATCTATATGTATAATCTATCTTAATAATCTAAATTAATAATCTATATTAATAATCTATATTAATAATCTATATTAATAATCTATATTAATAATCTATATTAATAATCTATATTAACAATCTATATTAATAATCTATATTAATAATCTATATTAATAATCTATATTAATAATCTATATTAATAATCTATATTAATAATCTATATTAATAATCTATATTAATAATCTATATTAATAATCTATATTAATAATCTATATTAATAATCTATATTAATAATCTATATTAATAATCTATATTAATAATCTATATTAATAATCTATATTAATAATATATATTAATAATCTATATTAATAATCTATATTAATAATCTATATTAATAATCTATATTAATAATCTATATTAATAATCTATATTAATAATCTATATTAATAATCTATATTAATAATCTATATTAATAATCTATATTAATAATCCATATAAATAATCTATATTAATAATCTATATTAATAATCTATATTAATATTCTATATTAATAATCTATATTAATAATATATATTAATAATATATATTAATAATCTATATTAATAATCTATATTAATAATCTATATTAATAATCTATATTAATAATCTATATTAATAATCTATATTAATAATCTATATTAATAATCTATATTAATAATCTATATTAATAATCTATATTAATAATCTATATTAATAATCTATATTAATAATCTATATTAATATTCTATATTAATAATCTATATTAATAATCTTTCTTAATAATCTAAATTAATAATCTATATTAATAATCTTTCTTAATAATCTAAATTAATAATCTATATTAATAATCTATATTAATAATCTATATTAATAATCTATATTAATAATCTATATTAATAATCTATATTAATAATCTATATTAATAATCTATATTAATAATCTATATTAATAATCTATATTAATAATCTATATTAATAATCTATATTAATAATCTATATTAATAATCTATATTAATAATCTATATTAATAATCTATATTAATAATCTATATTAATAATCTATATTAATAATCTATATTAATAATCTATATTAATAATCTATATTAATAATCTATATTAATAATCTATATTAATAATCTATATTAATAATCTATATTAATAATCTATATTAATAATCTATATTAATAATCTATATTAATAATCTATATTAATAATCTATATTAATACTCTATATTAATAATCTATATTAATACTCTATATTAATAATCTATATTAATACTCTATATTAATAATCTATATTAATAATCTATATTAATACTCTATATTAATAATCTATATTAATACTCTATATTAATAATCTATATTAATAATCTATATTAATACTCTATATTAATAATCTATATTAATAATCTATATTAATACTCTATATTAATAATCTATATTAATAATCTATATTAATAATCTATATTAATAATCTATATTAATAATCTATATTAATAATCTATATTAATAATCTATATTAATAATCTATATTAATAATCTATATTAATAATCTATATTAATAATCTATATTAATAATCTATATTAATAATCTATATTAATAATCTATATTAATAATCTATATTAATAATCTATATTAATAATCTATATTAATAATCTATATTAATAATCTATATTAATAATCTATATTAATAATCTATATTAATAATCTATATTAATAATCTATATTAATAATCTATATTAATAATCTATATTAATAATCTATATTAATAATCTATATTAATAATCTATATTAATAATCTATATTAATAATCTATATTAATAATCTATATTAATAATCTATATTAATAATCTATATTAATAATCTATATTAATAATCTATATTAATAATCTATATTAATAATCTATATTAATAATCTATATTAATAATCTATATTAATAATCTATATTAATAATCTATATTAATAATCTATATTAATAATCTATATTAATAATCTATATTAATAATCTATATTAATAATCTATATTAATAATCTATATTAATAATCTATATTAATAATCTATATTAATAATCTATATTAATAATCTATATTAATAATCTATATTAATAATCTATATTAATAATCTATATTAATAATCTATATTAATAATCTATATTAATAATCTATATTAATAATCTATATTAATAATCTATATTAATAATCTATATTAATAATCTATATTAATAATCTATATTAATAATCTATATTAATAATCTATATTAATAATCTATATTAATAATCTATATTAATAATCTATATTAATAATCTATATTAATAATCTATATTAATAATCTATATTAATAATCTATATTAATAATCTATATTAATAATCTATATTAATAATCTATATTAATAATCTATATTAATAATCTATATTAATAATCTATATTAATAATCTATATTAATAATCTATATTAATAATCTATATTAATAATCTATATTAATAATCTATATTAATAATCTATATTAATAATCTATATTAATAATCTATATTAATAATCTATATTAATAATCTATATTAATAATCTATATTAATAATCTATATTAATAATCTATATTAATAATCTATATTAATAATCTATATTAATAATCTATATTAATAATCTATATTAATAATCTATATTAATAATCTATATTAATAATCTATATTAATAATCTATATTAATAATCTATATTAATAATCTATATTAATAATCTATATTAATAATCTATATTAATAATCTATATTAATAATCTATATTAATAATCTATATTAATAATCTATATTAATAATCTATATTAATAATCTATATTAATAATCTATATTAATAATCTATATTAATAATCTATATTAATAATCTATATTAATAATCTATATTAATAATCTATATTAATAATCTATATTAATAATCTATATTAATAATCTATATTAATAATATATATTAATAATCTATATTAATAATCTATATTAATAATCTATATTAATAATCTATATTAATAATCTATATTAATAATCTATATTAATAATCTATATTAATAATCTATATTAATAATCTATATTAATAATCTATATTAATAATCTATATTAATAATCTATATTAATAATCTATATTAATAATCTATATTAATAATCTATATTAATAATCTATATTAATAATCTATATTAATAATCTATATTAATAATCTATATTAATAATCTATATTAATAATCTATATTAATAATCTATATTAATAATCTATATTAATAATCTATATTAATAATCTATATTAATAATCTATATTAATAATCTATATTAATAATCTATATTAATAATCTATATTAATAATCTATATTAATAATCTATATTAATAATCTATATTAATAATCTATATTAATAATCTATATTAATAATCTATATTAATAATCTATATTAATAATCTATATTAATAATCTATATTAATAATCTATATTAATAATCTATATTAATAATCTATATTAATAATCTATATTAATAATCTATATTAATAATCTATATTAATAATCTATATTAATAATCTATATTAATAATCTATATTAATAATCTATATTAATAATCTATATTAATCATCTATATTAATAATCTATATTAATAATCTATATTAATAATCTATATTAATAATCTATATTAATAATCTATATTAATAATCTATATTAATAATCTATATTAATAATCTATATTAATAATCTATATTAATAATCTATATTAATAATCTATATTAATAATCTATATTAATAATCTATATTAATAATCTATATTAATAATCTATATTAATAATCTATATTAATAATCTATATTAATAATCTATATTAATAATCTATATTAATCATCTATATTAATAATCTATATTAATAATCTATATTAATAATCTATATTAATAATCTATATTAATAATCTATATTAATAATCTATATTAATAATCTATATTAATAATCTATATTAATAATCTATATTAATAATCTATATTAATAATCTATATTAATAATCTATATTAATAATCTATATTAATAATCTATATTAATAATCTATATTAATAATCTATATTAATAATCTATATTAATAATCTATATTAATAATCTATATTAATAATCTATATTAATAATCTATATTAATAATCTATATTAATAATCTATATTAATAATCTATATTAATAATCTATATTAATAATCTATATTAATAATCTATATTAATAATCTATATTAATAATCTATATTAATAATCTATATTAATAATCTATATTAATAATCTATATTAATAATCTATATTAATAATCTATATTAATAATCTATATTAATAATCTATATTAATAATCTATATTAATAATCTATATTAATAATCTATATTAATAATCTATATTAATAATCTATATTAATAATCTATATTAATAATCTATATTAATAATCTATATTAATAATCTATATTAATAATCTATATTAATAATCTATATTAATAATCTATATTAATAATCTATATTAATAATCTATATTACTAATCTATATTAATAATCGATTAATAATAAGGCCGATATTAGCTAGTGAAACTATCACTTGGAAATAGTGGTTACAGATATATGCCATGAAACTAAATTTGCTGATGACCGTCATGTAGATGGTCAGCGATGTAAATACCATGGCGAGCCTGATGAGACCCCGCAGTGTAAAGTTTTCCAATGTACTGGTATCTCCGGAGGCTAGGGCCTTGACGAATGCCAATGCTAGGACTAAGGTAGTCGACTGGGTGGGACAACATAGCAGGTGTGATGTAGTGGCTGGCGGGGTGGGGATCGTGTGCTGTGGGAGATACAAATACATTAGTGATGTTTATATTACTTATTAAATATTCGAACAATGAAGTATTAAAATAAATATTATTATGTAAAAATAGTATATAGAGTATCTTCTTTGTTGTTATTAAGTTGTTATGGGCATGTATATAAGATAAGTATTTCATAGTCTGATGAATAAATCCCAATTGTCTATTCGCAAATAATAAAATTTCTCCAAAATATTATCAATATAGATGTAATCAAGATAGATAATATTATGACATTGATTACAAATCTAGAAATTCTACCATCGGTGTAAGGTATTCGTAGAACTTCTCGATCTTGTCTCTGAAAATTAATTCCTGTTGTGTAAAACTCAGTTTCTTAATAGACAGATAGAATAAATAGGAGTAAAATGGACAAACCATATTCTACACAAATCAGTTAACTTCAGGTCCTCTAAGTTCATTTCTGCAACTGTTTTAGAGTGGTCCTAAATAGCAATTCTCTTCATTCTCTAGGTACACATGCAAAAAATGTATGAGAACTTAATGAAGGATCCGGAATCAATTCAAACCATCTACAAAGTAGTTATTGCCGATATTAATTGAATTTTTCATACACATCAATAATTATATATTTATATATAATTATAATACAGTAAAATAGTTTAATTATACAAGATAATTGTAATTATTATAAAAGATAAAAGTTCTCTAATTGATTAAAATTAATATCGAATATTTTAAACATATAACTATTTATATGTTTTATTATCAATTCATTCTACATTATATATATTTAATTGTATTAACTTCATTGTGTATTTCGTGAATTATTTTAAATTAAAAATATTTATTACAATCTTATTACTATTAAATAGGTGGATGATCCTTTTTATGAACTACCAGAAATTGATATCATAATAGATTTAGCATCTCTTCCATTGAATTATCTAGCCAACATGGTTGATTTTCAGGTTGGTGTGTATATATATATATATATATATATATATATATATATATATATATATATTGATATATAAATACATTTCCATTGATATATAAATACTCTTTTTAAATTATATTGTTCATGGATTACTTATATAAATGTACTATTATGATAAATTTTAAAATTGAATGATAAAATTCAATTGTTGATAAATAATACATACGAATAAATACATTTATGTTATATTTATTAAACGGATTAGAGAAAAAATACAGAGAAAAAATTGTACAAATTCAATATAATTATATAATGTTTATAATATTGTGCTCATGATTTATAAATTATGGAAATTCTAATAGATAGAAATACTAGTCTCTGAATTTGCTATGATAAGAAACAGCAAATTATAAATATCAATAATGATATACAATTAAAATATGTAAATAAGAAAAAATAAACATGAAATTTGAATTGATAATATATATATTATGATGACATATATATTTCTTGTTATCTAATTGAAGTATATCATATTTTTAATATATACACTATATACAACATTAACAATAATATTTTAAATATAACTACCAAATCTTACCAGAATTTAATATAATACTGACATTTATATTAATAGAAAATTAATCTATTACAGTAGGCTTCACATTTATTTTTAAAATAATCGGAACTGTTATAAGTTATTAATATTAATATATCAATTCAAATGCTAATAGTTTGTTAATTCGATAATATTTATAAATATATTTATATTATTTCTAACTATGATTCGAATTAATATTTACTTATAATAATTATATATTAAATATTAATTATTGATAATCTTCGATGTTGCATGAAAGGGAGAAAAGTAATTTTTACAAAATAGGTACAATATAAACTTAAATAATATAGAAATTACATGTGGGCATAAAAATATAATAACATATTTAGATGTAATTATATTATGAAATATTGAATTGATATTTATCCATATTAATAAGTAATACAGTTAACACACTATATAATGATTAATATAATCTTTAAAACGGAATTATAAATTATATATATATATATATATAAGTATATATTTATATATATATATATATATATATATATATATAATTATAATTTCGTAAGATCACACTAAATATATAGAGATTATTTTATATAAAATACTAATAACCTTTTCTTGGTCAGCCACTCTTTCGATTTTGTAATGGCTTCACATTTAGAAGCTTTTTTCATTAGAGAGCTACATTTCTTCAAATGATTTTATTACCTGCAGTTGTTGCCTCTGCATTTGCTGCTCTTTGCATAGCTTAATTCATTTGAATTTAAGTCTCTTCTCGACTTTACATTAAAAATTGTCTGAAAATCGTCATTTTTTTCTTTAATTTGTAAAGAGGAATGTAAGGTTGTTTTATTTTCTTTTCCTTTATATATTAGTTATATGTTCGAATTCTAAGTTATTTTCATGAAGTTGGAGGAGTTTGTAGCGTAGTGGTATTGGTCTTCTTAATCTTATAATTTGACCTAATTGTAATATTATCTAGATAACTATTAGTTCAATTTAAATGAAAAATATATTAAATAAATTAATATTAATTAATACTTTATTTATCTATATTAATAATAATAACAATAATATGTATATAATTATAATAATTATTCATCTGGAATATATGCTGATTATTAAAATCTGATAATGTTGAATATAATAATATATAATTTGTTTAAACTTTAGTTGTAATATACTTATTATGTATACTTCTTCAATATATTAAATAAAACAATTATATTATTAAATATAAGATAAAAAATATAATTAAATATATTGCTATTAGATAATTAATATAAAATCTAAATTTCAATTGAAATATAATAATGTTATTCAGATAGTACCAATATATACATATACACACTATATATATATCATACATACCATACCTTACTCAGTAGATAATTTAGAATTAATTCATTTATTATACAAACTTAAGTTAAAAATATTTTAATTAATTGAGTAACAATTAAAATGTATTCATTATATGTTTTATATGCATTTATTGCTAAAATCCTTCGTTAATATATACATATATATATAATTTGATATGAATAAAATAAAAAATAGATCAAACACCCACTTTACCTATAAGATATTGTAACTTATATGCAATATATAGAACACGTTACAAATATACAGAAGAAAAAAATATATACAAAATCAATATATAAAATTAATAACACATTTACAAAACTATAATAAATTTAAATATTTATAATAAATGAATAAATGTAATGCAATATTTATCTATGATAATATAATAATATTTATATATATCTTTGATAATATCCATATGTAATTATTTTAATTATAATGATTATTAAATAAGTTTGAAATAATATATTATTATTATATCTACTTTAATTTAAATGTAACTTAACTAATTATATCATGTTCTTAATATATTATCACATGGCATATAACTTTATTAATATATAATTAAATACATATAACAACCTATATATACAACCTATATATTATTTATATATTATATAGTATTTAAAACTATATTATACTATATATTCAGAAAACCTTGTCTCATTCAAATAATAGTATTGATGAATTTTGTATGATAAGAAATAGCAAATTATGTATATCAATAATGATACACAATTAAAATATGTCAATAAGAAAAAATAAACATGAAATTTGATTTGATGAACATATTTATTTCTTGTTATCTAGTTTAAGTATATCATATTTTAATTATGAACGCTATACTACATTAACAATAGTATTTATATAATCACTAATTCTTTAAATGTAACTACCAAAACATACCAGAATTTAATATATTACTGACATTTATATTAATAGAAAATCAATCTATTATAGCAGGCTTCACATTTATTTAAAAAATAATAATAAATCTATAAGTTATTAATATTAATATATCAATTCAAATTATAATAGTTTGTTAATTCGATAGTATTTACAAGTATATTTGTATTATTTCTAACAATGATTCGAAATAATATTTACTTATAATAATTATATTAAACATTAATTAATGATAAACCTCGATGTTGATACCCTCACCCTCACCCATACCCTCGTCCTTGCATAATCAGATTCATCCTTACCCTAACTCTCACAGTCACCCTCAACCATAGACTCATCCTCAGCCTCGCCATCACCCTCGCCCTCACCCTCATCTTCACCTTCATCCTTACCCTCACCCTCACACTCAACTTCACTCTCATTCTCATCCTCACTTTCATCCTCACCCAATAAATCACCCTCCCCACACATTCATCATATCCCTCACATGTTCCTAACCCCCACGATGTGTGTATGAGTGTGTTTCTGTGTATGTTTATGTGTTTGTATGTGAGTATGTATTTGTTTGTATATATTAATGTGTGTGCTTTAAAACTATATCATTAAATATAATAAAATATTTTCTAGACAATCTAGTGCTTTAAGGTTTATTAATTTTTTTTTTATTCGTGTTCTTGAAATTTAATTACTTATTTGCAGTCGGTCAGTCTGAAATAAGAAACAATTACCATATTGATTTGACCATGTTTCATGTTATCTTTAATGAATTATTCTCTATTTTCTTTATGGGTTTTAAATTTGGTTACATTTATTTTTTTAGAAATGAAAACCATTCATCCAGGTATTATTTCTGAACAAATATTTCTTTATTTATTTTGATTTTCCTTATTGATTATTTTGTTGTGTGCTTAATTAAAATTAGGTTTCAGTTTGGTTCTTAAGATATTAGTTACTTATTTTCAGTTGGTCAATCTGAAATGAGAAACAATTTTCTTTTTGATTTTACTAAGTTGATTATTGATTATTGATTATTGATCTTAATTGGTTTTTCTTTCTGTTAGCTTTATGGGTTTTAAATTTGTTTACATTTGTTTTTTAAGAAATTAGAAACATTATTTAGTTGTTCTTTTTTCGTATTGATTTGACCAACTTTCTTTATTATTTTTTCGATTATTCAATTTCTATACTATCCTCGTCACTAGTTATTATATTATGATTTTTTATCGAATTACATTTGCGTTTTCGCCTTCGCTTATATATTGTTTTTTTTAATTTAAATATATCACTTGTATTTTTTGTATTATTTTGTATTTTATTATTCGTACTTCCTATACAATTTTTTTCATCATCCAAACTTAATGATTCTTTCAAAACATCACTTACTATACCAGAAGATATTTTTCTTTCTTTATATCTTACTGTGTCCCTTTCAAGCGGCGACCTTGATCTACTACAGTCTTCATTTTGTTTATTTTCTTGGTCTCTTTGAGATATAGATGTTAATTTGTTTTGATTATTATTAGCGATTTCTTTAGATTTCATCATAGAAGAGAATGCCCGTGTTATAATTCTTTCTCTGGTTTCATTTACTCTAGATTTCTTTTTGTTTATAATATTTTTCGAAAGATTTTTAATTAGGACATTTTCTATATTTGATTTGATTTTTCTTACTCTATGAGTTACAGAATTTTTTTCTTTATTAATTGATGTACTTTTACTTTTTATTATTTTTTTGAATTTAGATTTTGTATCTTTATTAATACGTTTCAATTGTTTAGACTTATTACTACTTAAATGTATCGATTGTTTTGATTTATCATTAATTTCTAGTGCACAATCGAGTAATAGATTGCCAAACTCATCATCTGATTCGATTGAATTTGTAAATCTAGTTCTAAATATTTTCTTTGATGGAGTCGTTGTTCTTTTTACTGTACATGTTAGTTATTATTTAAAAGTATTAATATTTAAACTAAAAATATGTAAATAAGTATTAATAAGTATAATAGGTATTCAAGTGTACAACACATATAAATAAAATATATCCACTCAACCATACAATTGTTGGAGTATAACATATACAACGTATGGAAATATAAGATAAAAATAAATAAAAAAAACTATATAAGATAGTCTATATATATTTTCAACTGTTATAATAGAATACATATTTAAATTTAATTTGTATATTTATTAGCTATAATTAAGATGTAACTTAATCTAATTATGACTGTAAATGTAATTGTAAATGTAATTGTAAATGTAATTGTAAATGTAATTGTAAATGTAATTATGATCATTTATCTACTATTGTAAAATATGTATCACTAAGTATATCAACATTTTGCATACGATATCATATTACACTTATATATTAGCTTCAATAACTGGAGATATAGTAAGGTATTGATTATATAAATAATTATTAATGGAACTAGTTTTTTATTAATTTTTGTTATTAATTGATAATGAATATACAAATTGTAATTTATCGATCTTTCATTAATATGAGTACTATTAAATAACAGTGCAACACCATTTTTAATATATATAAAATATAGGTGGAGTTAATAGTGCCTTTCTAGTAAATTCCTTTATATTAGGCCAAACGACGAATGTACTCTATGCTTATATGTATAAAAGTCAAGATGCAAATATATGTTTCAGAACCAGACTTGCTTCCCAACATCTGCAAACTAATATTGATGTATCACAAACACAACATATAAAAATATATATTAATGACATATGTTCGGTTCCTTCGAAGTTGGTGAAATCTCTTTGGTTAGCTTTGCGAAGAAAGATGGACAATTAAATTTCTAGACCACCCTTTCCTAGGAGCTGTAGCCGAACATTTGAATTATCCTATTCCAGTAAAGCATTATTAGACTCTTATATCAACACTCGACTTCAGATTATCCCACTAGAACAATTAAATATTGATTTTTCAATTAGTTTTATTTTTCCGAGAGGGCTTAAACCTGATATAGTTATTGAAAATAAAAATATAAATTATAGTCGACATCACGGTGGCATTTGATTGTCAAGAAAATATGTCTAATGTTAATTCCATGAAATAGAAAAATATTGCCATTTATGATTTGTCATATATTTGGGTTCTCTTGGTTTTTGGTCAAATAATATTTCTATTCTAACAGAAGAGTTAAGGATAAACAAAAGAATGGAAAAACACTAGTATAAAAGAAACCATCGAATGATATGGAGCGCTTCTATCAGATTTTTTGAAATTTGTAATTTTTACTGATCTTTTTACTAGTTTAAAAATATATATATATATATATATATATATATAATTATAATTTTAATTTCGTATTAAGAGCATACTAAATATATAGATATCATTCTAAATAAAATAATAATAACCATTTCTTTGTCTGCTATAGGACTTCTGCACATATAAATCATTAGATTTATTAGTGTCTTCACATTTAGAAGTCTTATTTTTATTAATACGTTTCAATTGTTTAGATTTGCTACTTCTTAAATTTATCGATTGTTTTTCTGTTTCATTAATTGCAATTGCACAATCGAGTAGTTTATTGCCAAATTCATCATTAGATTCTATTGAATTTATATATTTAGTTTTAAATACACTGCTAGATGGAGTTGCTGCTCTTTTTACTGTTGTAAATATTATTTATTAAAATATATAATATAATTTAAAATATGTAAACTAAAAAGTATTTTATATTTATCTTAGTATAGATAAATATAAAATAGTTGTTATCTATATATATATATATATTATTAGATTTCTAGTTTATAATATATATATATATATATATATATATATATATATATATATAAAATATATCTACAAAATAATACAATTTAGCTTAGGCAATATTAAATATTAGTAATTATCATGATAGTCTATATATGAATTTGAAGTAAGATAACAGATTCAATAACTGCAGATATATGGGAAATTATTACGATCTGTCATTAATATGAATAATATAAAAATAATATTAATACGAGTATTATTAAAGTAATATTAATATACGAGTAATTTTAAAGTAATATTAATATGAATAATTTTAAAGTAATATTAATACGAGTATTTTTAAAGTAATATTAATACGAGTAATTTTAAAGTAATATTAATACGAGTAATATTAAAGTAATATTAATATGAGTAATTTTAAAGTAATATTAATATGAGTAATTTTAAAGTAATATTTTTATGAGTAATTTTAAAGTAATATTAATACGAGTAATTTTAAAATAATATTAATACGAATAATTTTAAAGTAGTATTTATATAAGTAATTTTAAAGTAATATTAATACGAGTTATTTTAAAGTAATATTAATATGAGTAATTTTAAAGTAATATTAATATAAATAATTTTAAAGTAATAATTATACGGGTAATTTTAAAGTAATGTTAATACGAGTAATATTAGAGTAACATTAATACGAGTAATTTTAAAGTAATATTTATATGATTAATTTTAAAGTAATATTAGTACGAGTAATTTTAAAATAATATTAATATGAGTAATTTTAAAGTAATATTAATATTAGTAATTTTAAAGTAATATTTATACGAGTAATTTTAAAGTAATATTAATATGAGTAATATTTTAAAGTAATATTAATATGAGTAATTTTAAAGTAATATTAATATGAGTAATTTTAAAGTAATATTAATATAAGTAATTTTAAAGTAATATTTATACGAGTAATTTGAAAGTAATATTAATATGAGTAATATTTTAAAGTAATATTAATATGAATAATATTAATATAAGTAATTTTAAGTAGATTTGGAAATTCAGGAAATAGAGTCATGAATATTATTTTCTGTATTTAAATTCTGAGGTCATTTGTATATGATTCAGTCAATATTTTAGTGGTGTTCTATTGTATAAGAGATAATGTATAAGTTATTATTTCAAAAGTAAAATATATTTTATTTTATATTAGATTAAAGGTAACATTTTTTTGATTATATTTATATTTAATATATTTTATATTTGATATATTTTGTGAATTTGTATTAACATCATAATAGTGTTGATATATATCTGTAATAAGTTCATCAATATTTATATCTAGAGAAGTTTTAACAATATAATTATATGATTTCAAACTATTTTCATATGTTTATATTTGATATATTTTGTGAATTTGTATTAACATCATAATAGTGTTGATATATATATGTAATAAGTTCATCAATATTTATATCTAGAGAAGTTTTAACAATATAATTATATGATTTCAAACTATTTTCATATGTTTATATGAGTCGAATATATTATTTGGAGTTATCAACTGAATATTTATATTGTTATTGTATTTTTATTTTATTTTTATACTAATTGTTCAGTTTATGTTTATTTTTATATTTTTTTAACTACTGTAAGATATATTAAATACATATATTCGAAGTAATATGAATTTGTTATTATAATTAATATCATATTATATAGTAATTTTAAAAAAAACTAGTATTTGATTTTAAAATATTTAAGTGGAATAGAACAATTCTTATTAATTTATAATTCTAAATACGTATCTTAATAAGAAAATTTCACATAAAAATTAAATATATATGAGATCACACTAAATTTACAGAGATTATTTAATATAAAATAATAATAACCTTTTCTTGGTCTGCTAAGAGACTTCGCTATATTGAATTCTTTCGATGTTCTAGATGCTTCAGATTTAGCTTTTTTAATTTTAATGATAGCCACATTTCTTTTCATTATTTTATTTGCTGCTGCAGTTGCCTCTGCATTAGCTTTTGTTCTCCTTGCATAACTTAACTCGTTGGAATTTAAATATTTTCTAGAATTAACATTGCACATTTTCTTTAAATCATATTTTTTTTCGATAAATTGTATACTGGAAAAGCTATATGGTCGTTTTATTTGCTTTTCCTTTATATTTCTATTATCTGGTCTGATTCTATTTTCCTTTATAGAATTCAGAGGGGTTAATAGTGTTGTGGTCTTGGTCATTTTAATCTTAAAATTGGATCCCATTGAGATATCATCTAGATAACTATTAGTCCGTTTAGGTATCATAATAATACTATTAACTATTGGTCGAAGGTATATTCCGATGTATCCATATATATTGTAAGTATATGTGAAGCAATAAAAAGGTGTGTAAATATTGAATATTTATTTCGGAATGAATAATTGAAATTTTAATTCTCCTTGTTTTTATTTTATTGGCTAATTAAAATTTGTATTTGCTATTATTTGCAAATCACCATTAATTAATATTAATATTTGGATAAATTTAATTTAAACAAAAACTATATTTAAAATATAATATTAATAATATTAATAATCTATGGTAATAATCTGTATAATTAATCTAAATTAGTAGAGTAGATTAATAATATAGATTATTAATTAGTTATTATTAATATTATTATTAATAGCGTAGTAGAGTAGAGTAGTAAAGTAGTAAAGTAGAGTAGTGTAGTTAAGTCGTATAGTAGAGTATGGTAGTGTAGTAGAATAGTATAGTAGTGTAGTAGAGTTATGTAGTAGAGTAGTGTAGTAGAGTAGTAGAGTAAAGTAGAGTAGTATAGTAGTGTAGTAGAGTATTTTAGTACTGTAGTATATTAGATTATAGTAGTGATGAGTAATTGACCCCATAATAGAGTTATCTCTAGTTATCATATATATTCTATTATTTTAATATATATAATGATATAAATATTGTCTCCAGATTAATATACATTAGAATCAAAAAATCGTCGATGGCCTGAACATGTTGTTGATAATGCTTAGGATAATATTCCGTTTACTTGATATCCACCACATGCTACGTAGAAATGTACTACATATGGTACTATGTGCGTTGTATATCGTATGCACGGTACTAATATATGGACACGGAGGCCGATATTAGCTAGCGAAACTATCACTTGGAAATAGTGGTTATAGATATATGCCATGAAACTAAATTTGCTTCAACCATTAATATTCTTCTACATAAAAAAAAGCATACTTAGAATTAATAATCACACTTTATTTGTATATATATGTTTACTCTACATAGTATGCTTATCGATACAATTGAAATAAAATATAGTCATTTGGCTAGTCCTCGTGATTCACTTACACAAAATTTGACCTTTTTCAAATATTAAATTTATAGAATAATAACAAATCAATATATGTTATAGATAATAGATAATCTTTGGTTATACTTTAGTCAGTAAAACTAGATATTCAGAATAATAATTATATCTAAACATAATTTTGTTTATATATATAATATTAAATTCAATATATAAAATTGCATTAATATATTATTATAGGAAGAAGATCAAACTACCAAAGAGACTGGAAGACAATTATGTAGATTATGATTAACCAATACGTTAGTATATTAGAGAAAATTGTAAATCATATGAATATATGAATAATTAATATTATTATTCTAATAATTATTATAATCAATTATCAAAAATGTAGTCATTAATAATGAATAATATCCAAAATAGTCATAAATAATATTCATAATTATATTTGCAGAAAAAAACAAAAAAAGACTATTTTGCAACCTCCGATATTTAATCAAGGTTATAAAGGGTTATAAATAGTGTTAACTTAAAAGATTATAATTTAGAAATATTTATCACATTTATTTTATATACATTTAATTTTATATCATATATACATTAACGTCCTATAAACTATATATATATTTAATAATTTATTTTTTAAGATGAATCAGATATCGAATATATATCTAATTCAGTTGCAGAAAGCATGGTTAAAAACATTTACATAGTTTGAATGCATATGTAAATTTACTTATATACTAATATTATATATAATAGATTTGTAATGCAATATTAGATTTTGTTTATATGGTTATCATTCGTGTATTTATCTTTAACTTTAATACTTTAAACAAGTTGTTTAATATTATTAAAAAACTGACTTAGATTTATTTGAATATTAAATGTATCTATAAATATTTATTTTATTTAACCAATATATTATACTTTTAGAATAAGAACTAATACTAAGGTGTCATGCTGAACTAATGTATACCATTAAA
Source organism: Osedax frankpressi (assembly GCA_964035775.1). Classification (NCBI taxonomy): domain Eukaryota; kingdom Metazoa; phylum Annelida; class Polychaeta; order Sabellida; family Siboglinidae; genus Osedax; species Osedax frankpressi. Next base: position 3,523,640 of record OZ038317.1, read on the forward strand.
AATAAAAATAATATAGTTCAGGATGACATTCCAAGATTTAAATTATGTCTGCAAGATATAGAAAAAGGAAACACTGAAAGTGTTAGTATAATAGATATTCTTATATTATCATTTATATTTTAACATATTAATAATTTAATATACATTATTATTGTACATGTGTAAAGTCAACATCGATTTATAATATTAATTCAAATATTAATTTTTCATAAGATTAAACAATTGAAAACTATAAATGGAACACAAAAACCTCTTGCTACGAATATTAGGCGTAAGTTAGAGCCAGATATATTTTGGACCCGTTTTTCTTATCAAGGGAAGTGTTCAAAATAAATCAGAAAACCATCATTTATTCTAACCAAGCTCTATTCTATTATATTTGGTAAGAATTATTTTTTTATTTATTATTATTTGTCTTTATTTAACAAACCTTAGTTTCACAAGTCTTGATATTATAAACTATTAAAAACATTACACATTTATTATTTAACTAATTTGAAATCATTTATTGAAATTATTTATTAATAATTAATAATTTTATCATATTTTTTTAGATGTTTAAAAAAATATTAATTTATCTTGTTCGGAGATAGATAAATTAATGAATAACAGCTATTATAATAAGTGGATCACGAAAAGCTTATTAGTATTAGTTATGATCTTCTGTATATGATATTGAACACATACTTTGATTAAGATTATTTTAAAGTTAAAAATTATAATAAACAATATCACAGAAACAAATCTTCCACCAAATAGTTTGTACTCGCAAATTAAATTGATATGCGCCAATTGTAGAATAGGATATAAAATCTTGATTTTAAATATTTAGTACGGCATGTTTTTATATAGTATTTAATATACAATTTATATTTTTTGTAAGGAATGAATCATAAGAATTATTAATTTGATTAATTTATGAAATTAGAATGTGAAAAAAAATTTGAAGAACTGGACAACGTGAAAGGTTAATCATTAATATATACTATCTGGTAAAATGGTGTGCTAAAAAATAAAATTAATATAGAATAATGAATATATTATATATCAGTTTAAATAACATGAACCGGTGTGATACATCACCTCATTATATATATATTATACAAAAATTACGAATGAATGTGTCATATTATTTGATTACTATATACAATAACTTAATGAAATAAAATTTTATTTATTTAGCGATATAAGTTGAAAAAAGGATAAAGTTGAAGAATTAGAAGGTTAATATTAAATAATATATTACATATATATATATATATATATATATATATATCATAGATATATATATATCATCTACATAGTATATTAAATACCATAATATACAAATTATATATTCCTAATAAGAATATTCTTATGGTTCAATATGATGTTATGCCTCTCAACATGAAATCAACGGTAGTAATTTATTAATGCTGTAATCCCAATTACTAGTTTATGTAAGATTTATACATGAATGAAATTAATAAAGTAAAGTTTTTATTTTTAGATATATTATTATAGAATATGTTATTTCTAAATTTAATATTCCCTATTTTTAAAAATATATATTATAATTTTATAAATATATATAATAATTTTAAATATTAGTTTGATTATTTATTAATCATGTCAACCAATTATACACGCTTATTGACATAATATGCCTGGTTTATATGTCCGGAATATATAAATTGAATTCTTACTATTTTTTTATTTATTACAGAAACAATGCAATGTGCAATCTAGAAAGTGAACATTGTCCCTGAGTTAAATCACCAGGATAATATTACAAATGTATATTAAAATAAGTTAAAGTTAAAAATAAACAATATTTAAATATATCTATAAAGAAATTAACAAATATATATATTCAATTGGTTGAAGAATTATAATATAATTAATAATTAATAACCATCTTAATGTTACAATATTTATAAAATTATTTTTGCATCATTTCTATTATACTAAAAAAAATAATTTTCAGACACTGCCATTTCGCAAGAATACTAACTGCAATTCACCCATCATCATGTGTATTTTTTATATTTTACTATTTTCGAACTAAACTTTAAATAAAAATATTCATAATAATCTTATTTTACTGATAAATACAATTATGCAAATATATTATTAATGACATAATCTCAATGTATTTTAAATTGTAACCAATTTATCCGAAATAATTAATATAATTTTGAATTAAAATTCCAAATTGTAACCGATTATTCCGGAATAATTAATTACAATTTTGAATTTTAATTCCGGAAATAATGTTACAAATTATAATTAATTATTCCGGAAATTTATTTCCAAATTGTAACCAATTATTCCGGAATAATAGATTACAATTTGGAATTGAAATTCCGGAAATTATGTTCCGAATTGTGACTAATTATTCTGGAAATTTATTTCCAAATTGTAACCAATTAATCTGGAATAATTGATTATAATTTTGAATTTTAATTTCGGAAATAATGTTCCAAATTGTATCAAATTATTCCGGAATAATTGAATTCAATTTAGAACAAATTTCAGGAAAAAAAATTTCACGTTTTTGTGTAGAAATTTCCGAAAAAATTTTTCAAATTGTTCTGGAATGTTCCAAAAAAATGTTTGAAAAAAATCGTGGAGAGCGCATTGTACTTTGGGTTGGACGTGAGCCAAATTACTCTATATATTATATAAGATAACAAGAAACATTTTAATTTCATAAAAAATTATGCATTTTCGCCATAGTATTTAAATGAACTACAAAGACATGAAAATTGCACTAATGATTAAAATATAATTTCTAAACACATATTTAATCTATTATATTATAAACAGTTTATTTAGTATATGCTTTATTTATTACAATATACATATATATTTAGACATATATGCATTACAACTTTGATATAAAATGTGGACTGTATTACATTTAGATATACTTTACTGGATATCACACACTTTTTAAATTAATAAATATTTACTGTTATGAAATAATATTATTGTAAAATATAACAACAAATATATAACAAAATAATAGATTTGGATAATAATATAACTAATATATTAAATATAAATATTAGCCATTATTTAGAATAAAAATAAAATATAACAAAATAAATATAAACATTTTATATTCATATTTTAAAAAAAAATAACATATCTAAAATAATAATTGTATATAATATTAATAATTATAATATTATAAATATTATTATAATATTAATTATCAGATTAGAATTCTTTATTCAAATAAAATCGATTTTATCTTTTCAACCTGAATTATTTAATGATATTAAATTACATAGTAATTCATATTTTTAAATAACTTATTTTTTAAAATTATTGAAATTAAAAACGAAAGTTAAAATTTAATAATAAATAATACAAACGGTTTGACTTTTTCCTTGTTTGTTAATTACTAATATTTCAATTTTATCCTATAATATAATTGTTGACATTAATTTATAAATATATAAATTCTTTGATTAATTAATATAGTAATTTTTACAAAATATATAACTAATAATAGTATATAATTTAAAATATAAATCTATAGAGATTTCTCAGTGTGTACCTTTCTTTAAGCTATAAAAGCATTATTTGTACACACTGAAAAAAAGCGTTGTTTATTGCCCTTTATTATATCAAATGGAATATCAAATATGGAAAGTTAGAATTTTGGTGTATTGACCTTGGACTTTTTACAAAGAATTTAAAATCATAATTATTCAAAAAATGATAATTTTCTATACAGAAAAGTGCTATTTGTAATAGCTATTACTTGGTGTTATCAACAGTGCATGTAATTATGAATCTCTAGTCACATCTGGGATCACATTAGTATTAAATTATACGAAATTTATGTCTCTAGAAAATTTATAACAATATTTAGATAATAATTTAGACATTTAATAAATTAAGACAATATTAAATTAAATAATTATTTATATACTTTAATAATAAATGTATCACATAAGAAGGTGAAAGTTCATTACTCCATCATTTTACTCTATTAAATTTAAAAGATTATACGTCTGCAGAAACATTTAACATGACGTAATTTCTCTCCTTTTTCATCAGGATTCAAAATTTAGTAATAAAAATTATTCTTTTTTTCAGTGTGTACAGTACACTTGACATGTCTAGTAACCAATTTTGATTGCATGATATTAGCTTTCTCCTTCCAATATTGACATTCTTCTTTAAGCTTTTCTAGAGTTTCTGAAGATGATACATTAATTCTCTCAGACTACAATAATAAAAGCAAATTAAAAATTAATAATTATAATAATTGTACAATATTTGTATCCCTATAATAGTTGTATTCTAAATAATAGTTGTATTTATATTAATATGGGTATTGAATAGTGTACGCCATATCTTAAGCTGTAATACCATATCATAATTTGATGGTCTTCTATTATCGTCAGTAATAAATCCTTGTCTTCCCCAAATTTCAATAACTAATGACTGATCCAATAGATAATTGATAAACCTAACGAAATGCATTAGAAAATAGTAATTATTTCTAATGTTGATATTTGGGTAATGTTGAAATATCATACGCATATGATATGATACTGAATATAAAAAGTTAAAATATAAGATAAATATTTCATTTAAAAAGTTATGCATACAAAATCTAAATTAATTTCAATATTGTGATAACTTATTGTCTAACTTATGATCGACATTTTTACTTGCAATTTCAATAATTCGACTATTGTTGTATTTAGGATTTCTACCAGCAATCACTTCTGTAGTCGTGTAATCATTTTCCTTATTAAACCTATATCTAGCCCAAGACTGTTTATATGTAATTCCTTATGTTATCAATGACGAAGTAGTGTAATCATTTTATATATAATTTTAATCAATGGAATATAAACTAAAAGTTAAGTAAACCTGTTTTATTCTATTAGCAAGATTTAAAGCCTGTTCTACTTTGACCTTACATTTAATATCTGTATTGATCTGTTATATTTAATTTGGTTTACTACAAATATTTTAATCATTGTGTAATATATATATAATTATAATACAAATTAATGATCAATAGCTATATAGCTAATCTAGATATATCTACTGGAAATAAATATTGGTTTAAATATTTGAGATTAGATAAAATTTGTTAAAATAGCTAAAGGTTGTTAGAATAGCTAACTGATTTTAGAATATCTAAAGGTTGTTAGTATAGCTAAAGGTTGTTAGAATATCTAAAGGTTGTTATAATAGCTAAATGATACAATTATACAGTTAAATCTTGGCTGACCAGATCAAAAGGTTTTTCCACGCAACTCAGCTCAAGGGTAACACCTCGACTATCGCAAGGTAATAAAGCTGCTTTAAGGAATCCAACTTGTTGTGCTTTGAAGTCGATCACAGTCAACGGGTCTTCCTAAGATGCGGCATTGAAGGTAATGTGGATTTGGTATAAAGTAATGATATATGTAAAATGTAGGTAAATAACCGAATGTATTATAATGGGTAGTTATAGTTTTCAAATATTTGAGTAGGGCACAAGTTATGGATTGCAGTATGTTAATTGTTTAGTTATTAGGGTCAAGTGATTTGAAGGTGTAAATTTCAGTCAAATGTCATAATAATGTTAAACAGAGGTACAATTTAGTTTGGTATTGGGTAGAGTGTAAATACACATAAATGTACCTTTATGAGAGAACAGGGCTTTATTTAATGTAATGATATATTTACTTATTAGGAATCACATTGATGAGTTGTAATATTTGTAATAGAATTTAAATGTTTAACATAAATAGCAAATTATTTTTTAAGAGGTGTCAGTAAGGGTTAAGGCAATGAGCGTTAGTATGTTTAATATTAAGGAGTGTTAGTAGGTTTAAATTAAGGATAGTTAGTAAGGTTTAAGGTAAGTAGAATTTAATAGTTAGGAGAGTTAATAGGGTTTCAGACATTGGAAAAAGAAGTTTTTGTTGAAATTACTAATTGTAAGGTTAAATACGTTTGTATAATTCTACCGGATAAAGGTATTTCGTTTTAATACCAACAATCTAATACCAACCTGAAAATCAACCATGTGGGCTAGATAATTCAATGGGAGAGATGCTAAACCTATTAGGATATCAGTTTCTGGAAGTTCATAAAAAGGATCATCCACCTATTTAATAGTAATAAGTAATAAGCTTTAAATAAATATTTTTAATTTAAAATAATTCACGAAATACACAATGAAGTTAATACAATTAAATATATATAATGTAGAATGAATTGATAATAAAACATATAAATAATTATATGTTTAAAATATTCGATATTAATTTTAATCAATTAGAGAATTTTTATCATTTCTAATAATTACTATTATCTTGTATAATTAAACTATTATACTGTATTATAATTATATATAAATATATCGGTATTGATGCATATGAAAAATTCAATTAATATTGGCATGAACTACTTTATCGATGGTTTGAATTGATTCCGGATCCTTCATGAAGTTCTCATACATTTCTTGCATGTGTACCTAGAGAATGAAGAGAATTGCTATTTAGAACCACTCTAAAACAGTTGCAGAAATGAACTAAGAGGACCTGAAGTTATCTGCTTTGTGTAGCATATGGTTAGTCCATTTTACTACTGTTTTTTCTACCTGTCTATTAAGAAACTGCGTTTTACACCACAGGAATTCATTTTCAGAGACAAGATCGAGAAGTTCCACGAATACCTGTAAACGATTGTAGAATTTCTAGAAAATGTATAATCAACATTGTCTATCTTGATTACATCTATATTGATAACATTTTGGAGAAATTTGATTGTTTGCGAATAGACAATTGGGATTTACTCATCAGACGATGAAACACGTATATTATATACCTGTCCATAACAACTTAATAACAACAAAGAAGATACACTACATACTATTTTTACTTCAATATTTACTTTAATACTTCATTGTTCGAATATTTAATAAGTAATATAAAAATCACTAATGTATTTGTATCTCCCATAGCACACGATCCCCATCCCGCCAGCCACTACATCACACCTGCTATGTTGTCCCACCCCGTCTACTACCTCAGTCCTAGCATTGGAATTCGACAAGGCCCTAGCCTCCGGAGATACCAGTACAGTGGAAAACTTTACACTGCGGGGTCTCATCAGGTCCGCCATAGCATTTACATCGCTGACCATCTGCATGACGGTCATCACTTCCTGTTGCAGTAGTGCATCGTCTGTATTCGAATTTGTTTGTAGTCAATCAGAGGTCAAATCAGGGTCAAACTCATGTCGATAGTAGTCAACATATGAATTAATATTATTGTAAGAAATAATTTAAAGATCAAATTAACATGTTATAATATATAGGATATAAATATTTTTTTTACTTACACGCTACAGTATATAACCACTATACTACACACCTACTTTACTATATATATATAGAGTATAGAGTAGACTTTACTTTACTATATAAAATATAGAGTAACCATGTACACGTTCAGTAAAGTCAGTGTGTAGTATACACATATATGTGTATACTACACACTGACTTTACTGAACGTGTACATGGTTACTCTATATTTTAAAACCTTACAATACTTTGGGACTTTAACTTTGACTTTGATTCCGACTTTAATCAACATCTTCTTACCTTAGGCACTGAACTTCATCTTACTCAACAAGTTAACTTTCCGACTCACTCACATTGACATATAGTCAACATTATACTTACACTATCTTACACTATCTTCCTCGAATTTAATTAACTGAATTACACGATCAACTTTACTAACTGACCGACTTTATAATTGACTGCCATATTAATATCACTAAATTTAGACATACACGAAGAATTAAGACATATAGTTCTTTAAATAAAATTGATTATGACCTAATACATTCCATACAAGATATTACATCTATACATTACTCTACTAACACTTTACACTTCACTAAAACACCTAATTGACAAACTTGCTCCTACTAACACCAAGTACTTTTCAATACATACAAATTATAGAAAATACAACAGAAATTACACTTCAAACCCAACCCCATATAATATATCACAACTATTAACCGCACGCAAGATATATGGGAAAGCTCTAAAATACAATAAAATTATCTACAATGAAAATGTAATCGAAACTAACTCTAAATACCATACAAAACTCTATAACACTATAAATAAATTAATATGACGAATAAAACATACTACACTACCCGACTTGCCAACCGATCTATTATTTAATAACTGCAAATTACTATATTGATTAAATTGATAAAATATACGATAAATTATATCCAATTATAGGCACATTTCTCAGCTACCTCTTATTGCCAAAATACTAGAAAATATATTCTACAAACAACATATTTATTACTTGACTAAATATAACTTACTTGACAATAGATCAAACTATTTCCGACAAGGACATAATTCTGAAACGACTCTACTTTCACTTTTAGACGACTTATACACTTCACTGGACAATAACAAATCTCAACAATTAATACTACTTGACTTATCCTCTGCATTCGATACACTCGACTTTTATTCTATAATAGAAATATTAAAAAATATAGGACTAAAATATATTCCTTTCCTATGATTTAAGAACTCTTTATTCAACAGACTTTTTTCCAGAAAAATTAATAATTCAATATCATCGGTGCAACATTCAATAAAGTATGGGGTTCAGGAAAGATCCGTACATTCCCCACTATTCATTATATTTTTTAACTCCCATTCAATATATATTTAATAAATATCCAGATATAAATTATAATCTTAATGCCGATGATATTGAATTATACTCTAACATTTACTCAATAGACCAAGTACTGTCTTACTGACTTACATAACTGGCTGACGACAAATGACTTAATACTGAAATCTACTAAAACAGAACTCATCAATATATCCACTGCTAAAATAAATATACAACCCGTATTCCTAACTATATTCATAAATGACATGCCGATAAAATCATTTGATTCGACAAAATATCTTGGAGTCAAATTTGACAACAAATTCTATCACTGAAACAGACTACCTTCCAATTATACAACTTGTATAAACTATGATCTTACATAAATAAAATCACTGACACTTTACTTACAAATTTGTTAAACTAGCACGACTAAACTATTGCAATACTTTACTCACTAGACAGACTAAGACTACACTCAAAAGACTTGAGGCAATTATTAACAGAAGTATCCGTCTAATTTACAAACTCAAACAATATGACTACAAGCATTACGAACATACAATTACGATTAAACTGGATAACAACTTCTAACTTCATCGACTATAAAAACTAACCATAATAAAAAAAAACCCTGGCTTATTACCAACCATACAAGTATTAAATATGAAGGCAAATTGCAGACAACTGCGATATTCTCAACTCATAACCATCAAACTACCTCCAATGCCATTAAATCCAGTTGTTTACAAACGTTTTCGCCTGTTAGGAGCTAACAAATGAACCACCTATCCTAACACTATTACCCCCCACCGATACCAATAATATGTTTAAGCGCAGGCTAAAAAGCTTCTTGCTTAGGTGAGACTGATCACCTCCCCTATTTTATACCACTTACTTTTATTTTTTATTTTACTATATCATTCATTTTTATTCGTTAATACATTTTAAAACATTATTCAACATGTTAACTTATTTGTGTATTATAAATTCATTTTACTGAAAGGCATGAACCAATATTGACAACAATATATTACCCACTACATACTGACCACAATACAGCGACTACAATACACTGACAACTGCATACTGACCAATATCAATGCAGATTCCAGATTGTCTAGTGATCTCTGCCTGAGCAAATTCATAAGATATATCAAGTAAAGTGTGACCATGTAGCGGGGATACGAAAATGAAGAGACTGTTGGATCCAAAGCGTATCCTACAAATTTAAGTACTTAATAAAGATAGTAGTGGATCCATAGAATATACTGGAAAAGTGAGGATTTATTGTGAAACTAGAGATTATAGAAGCAAATTAGTTGCTTACAATTTCAATTAAATGCTACAAATATATGTTGCATATTATTATAAATAATAAATTCCAATTAAATTCTTATTATCTGATATAAACTATATAATATAAAATTAAGAAAATTATGCAACAAAATATTTGACTTAACGAAGACTTATTGGATATGATAATTATTAATTACAATATTAGTAACAATTATATAATTGAATGAGATAAGACTATCACTATAAATGAAAATAAAACTATAACAAATGTATTTATTTATTAACAATACATTTATATCGGATAAGTTTATGTAACATAATGTTCATTTGTTACCTGTCTTGATGTTTTAATTGTACTTTATTCTGGAGAGGTGTTCCATTATGAAGAATTTCTCCTTGGTCAGGAAGTAAATTCAAAGTACCATTGTTGTTTAATATAATTGCATGATTCTTTGAAATCCTAATCACAGAAACAAAAAAAAGAATTTTTAACAAAAATACAAATATTCTAATAAATAAATAGTTATTATTTACAACTGACTTGAGTCCATTTAATACATAAGTTGGTTTATCTTTTGATCTTCCATTTCCAAAACTTGTTTTTACTGTTGTATAATATATTTGAAATTAAAATCTTACAATAGAAAATACTAATGATGATGTATAATTAATTACAATGAATAATAACTATTTTATTACATCAATATATTTATATATAAATTATAATTTGTAATCGTTTGACTATAATATATAAAATATTGTAAAGAATAAATGTAGCATTTATTTAAATATAAATACCGGATAAATATATTTAAATAAATATTATAATGAATACATATTCACGTATTCAATACAATGCACATTGTTGTTATAAAGTAAATAGCAACAAATATTGACTCAAAATGATTACCTGAAACACATTTATGTATAACATATATTAATTTGTTTTTATTCCATCCATTAAAAGGTCAAATTAATTAAACTTATCACTATCAACTAATATCGTAAAACTATTATTAAAAAAATTAATAGAGAGTTATTCGTTATCTTGGTTTTAGTAACAAAAAGTAAATTAATAAACCAATTAAATATACTATTTTAAACTAATCTTTATGCATGGATAAAATAGACTTACATCGTAATAACGCATACTCTAAATAATTATAATCGAATAGAAATTGATATATCTGCCACGAATAAGACTAGAAGAACAATACAACCATTGTCCAGTGTGTAAATGAGTTTACCCTGCAGTGCTGGATCTTCATTGAGATTTTTGAGATGAGGAGATTGGGTGAGGTCTCTTTTCTCTTTGACTTCGAAGGCACGTAGATCCTAAGCGGATGACAATACAATTACGTATTGTTACTATATATGTATAAGTTAATCCTAAATAGTGTTCAATTATAATTATGTTAAATTAATTTCAATTAAATTTATTTAATCAATATATATTATATAGTTTAGATTTAGTATTAACTAACCATATAGAATTATAATAACGCATTGTGGAATAACTGTCATATTATATTATTTAAAATGCTATGAAATAATTCAATGAATTATCAACTAACATCCATTTCATGTTTGGCATGTTCCAGTCTTTTCTGCCATGACATCTCAATGTCTTCCATTTGCTCTTTATATCGAGCTATCTATTTGTGACCAATGAAATTTCAAATAGATGATAAATTGGAATATTAACTCAAATTATGTGTCTCATGTAGTGTATAAAATAATGATATATATGTTAATGTAAAAACATTAGATTTTAATAAAATGAATTACTTGGAAGATGACCATTGTTACAACGCTGAATATATGACCTCAAACTCTTGTTCTCTCTTCAGTCTCATGATTTCCTCGGAGTTATGATCTTGTTGCCTCATCGATTCAAGTTCTTTCAGCAATCTTTCTTTTTCGTTTATCAACTCCTTATTCAAGGGAAAGAGTAAATATTATATATGAAAAATAAACATATTTATTTAATCAATATAACACAATAAATATAATACAAGCAAATAATAAGTGTTAAAAAACAAAATATGGAAATATCCTTTTTATGACCTCAGCTTTGCTCATATAGAATATATGCAAATATCCTTTTTATGATCTCAGCTTTGCTCATATAGAATATATGGAAATATCCTATTTATGATCTCAGCTTTGCTCATATAGAATATATGGAAATATATGCAATAATATTAACCTTTATTAATTTATTTGTTTCCTGTTCATTGACTTTGGCAATTGTTTTAATAGACTTTGCTCTATCAGCTTTATGAAGAATGTGTATAAGTATTGACATCTCAGATGTCACATAAGGAAAGTAAATATAAATGATGTTCTAGTCTCTTTTTTAGTCAAATAAGTAATTGAATAGTAATGACAGGTATTATTGTCGAGATTTATGATAACAATGTGATTATATTAAATAGTACAATAGAATATACAATTTTAATATCCTCTATACAAATGAATTCATTAACAATGTATAATTAAATGTATTGCAATAACTAGTGTTAAAATTCAGGATTTAAAAAAATCTAGTTACAGAAATTAAAGTACATATTTGAGTATTAGCAATACGTACTATTGGTAATGATTATTCTGATTATGTTCAACAAAATAAACCAAAAATACAATATATCCAAAAGGCAAATATTAACCAGTTCAACACTGAGATATTATGGTGTAATAGGGTATATAAATTGTAAATTATACAACGAGTTTGGTTACACATTGTATAACCAAACTGTACGTATAATAATATTTTTAAAACGAAGTGATATATATGTTTAATTACTGGTTATGTACAAATTATCCTCGGTATCTAAAGTAGCCATTAATAAATGCAATAAATATTACCATATTTCAGGGTGGACAGAGTCTGATCGTAATTTTCAGCATCTGGGCTAATAGCAGCCAACTGAAGGGAATCGATAGTGGGGTGTCTTAGATAAATAGTGATTGAAGTGTATATGCAAGGTATGTGAAGGGAGGTGGAGAGATATGCCATTAGTTATGTATAGGTGTGAATTGTGTATTAGAGGAAGATAAATAATTAGGTATGAAATTGGTATTATTGATTATAAGGAGAAGATGGGCAGGAAAAACATATAATATTTATGAATGAGTCGAATTGAAGGTAAGTTATATAAATTATAATTTTATATTATATTTTTAAACATAAATATTACTTTTTAATAATAACTTTTAAACATTCTTTGCTTTCGAATTCTTTATAAATTATTATATAGTTTATTTTAATGGCAGTTTACTTTAGAATTTCTATCTCCCATTAATCTTTTATCAAAATCAAATTATTTTCTAAACTATATCAATCATCCTCAAATTAACTACATCAATTTACGAATATTAATAATCATCCCACCAATGATCATATCACCATTGCCAACCATTGTAAATCATCCTCTAATAATAACTGCTTCATCGCTAATACGATCCTACATAAATAATATATTTATTATATTGCTCATCAATAAACAACCGTACAAACAAAACTACACCTGAAAATACTTAACAGACCATGACGGATTTGCTGTTTCCACCTAAGGTATTCTTCAGGAGTTTGGTGAGCAAGCTATCTCTGTAAGGCACTGAGGGTAAGGGGTTTTTATAAAACTATAGTAGTATGTAGATACTGTATAGTTATTACGTAACCCATAAAGTAAAATGTTCAGTTACATTATATTTATTAATTTGTATACATTTCCGATATACATTTTTTGAGACTATCAATAAAGGCTTACTTTAGATTAATAATATATTATCAGTATAATAAGTTATTTATACAATATTTACTAATTAAATACTACTAAGTTATTTAATTAGGTTTATGTTATAATTTTAGTTTAAAACAATCTTGAAAACAAATGCTGATATATGAATCATAAGAATAATGAATTACATATTAAATTTACTATACCACTATGAATATACTACCATGCGTAGAGAGTCCCTTAGTTCTATCGCAGAGAGCTTTTATTACGCTTCCCAAAGACATTAGAGATCTATTTATATTCTTCGATTCTTTGAACCTATCGCCGGTAGCTTCTGTTTGTTTCGCACGTTCACTTTACGAGAAGGTACGAAATGTTTGTAAGTACGATAGTGAGGTCAAGTTAGGTCATAGCTAATGATGTATTGGACTACTACTGTCATTTGAGATGAGGTTTAAGAAGCATAACATAGACATAAGACATACAGTAATATAAAATAACGTTATTATATATATATATATATATATATAGATATACATATATATATATATATATATATATATATATATATACATATATATATATATATATATATATATATATATATATATATGTATATATATATATCTAGAGTTATAATGTTAAAATATTTCAATTCTCATAATTGAAATAAAATATATAAAATATATATAAATAATAAGTTTTACTTCATTTATTTTTAATTTAATTTAATATATACAATTTCAAGAGTGCTTCCTTCTGGATTAGATATTCATTATATATTCATTTCTATGAGTTACACAGTAATAATGAATATATCCAACTCCTTTATACCGTTGTTAACATTAAGATACACAAGAATACAAGTAGTTAACTAGACAATACTTCAATGGGGCCAAATTGCAAGATTTATAATTCAGACACAACTATGACCACATCATAAAAAGACAATGGAATTATATAAGCTAACATGATCATCAAGGAAATATAATTAAACCGATCTTACAGCTTTACCTCTGTATAAATAAAAGAAAAAAATGTGGATTTAAGACAATTTGTAATATAAAGTTAAGCAGATACTTAAAGTTCAAGTAACAGTGTTAGCTAATAGAATAAATTAGAGAAATGTGGTTATTATTAAAATGAAAAAAGGTTCTGAAACCATTAAGAAATTGAATAAATTAAAATTACAGAAATCCTACTAAATAATTTACTAACTATTTGTAATAAAGTAAGCGATCCAAACAGAAGTAAAGATAAATAAAAAAATAATAACCGTTTCTTGGTCTACTAAGAGTTTTCTGTACTTTTAACTTATTCAATTGCTTAATAGTTTCAGAAACCTTTTTATTTATATAAGAGCCACATTTTTCTGAATTATTCTATTAACTGCCACTGTTACCTCTTCATTATCATTGGTTCTTGTATAATTTAGTTAATTGGAATTTAAATATCTGCTTGACTTTATATTACAAATTATTATATATTAACTTTAGAATAAAATAGAATCAAATATTGAAAATGTATCGATTAAATCAAAGAATGATCTAAAGTCAATAATAACAGTGAGAGAGCAATAATAGCACAGACTTTCACTTCCATGATAAAAGAACATAATAAGTGCAAGCAAAGATAGATCATCCATTAATACAAATTCAATAAAGTATAAAAAAGAAATATAGATTTCAGTTTATGATCTAAGAAAATTAATAGGTAATTAATAGGTAAACGAAAAAAAGTGTCTAGAGCTGATTAATTAAAAAACTAGAAAACAAGATATAATTATATAACATAATTATATAATTATATATCGAGCATGAATGGGTGATTATTGAAATGATTATTATTCTATTATTGAGTGATTATTGAAATATAAAATTTTATATGATAGTCTATACATCTTTTAAAACTATTATTATTAAATAATTTTAAAGAAATTCAGTAAATAATAAAGAAAGAAAATAAGCAATATGGTAAAATCAATAATAAAATGTTTCTTTTTTTGGATTCACCAACTGAAAATAAGTTACTAAAGTCTAAAGAACACAAATGAAACCTAAATTTATTATCCTTAAATCATTAATGGTTGTAGAATATTTGAATTATATTTAATATTTGGTTTAACTTCATGTACTCTTTATATAGTAAATGGATTATTTGTAACAGATTTATATAAAATTACTTTTTAGATGAATTTTAAATGATCTGCATTTTGTAATAATATTAAATATAAGTTGTTGATGCCAATAAATACAAAAATGATTAGACAGAACATCGTTGTTCACTATATGAAAATTGTGAAGTAAGATAGGAATCTACTTCATATGAAGTATTGTTGAGTACGTATATACTATATGAAGTTGAAGTATTTAAAGAAGTACATGGTATCTGAAAATGTAAGATATGTATAGGTATATAGATTTTCCACATAAAACTCACTTCGATATCTCTATCTTGACATTTATATATATTTTACAACTTCGACTACACTATTTTTCTTATTTAAATAGAATTTCAAATAGAAAAGTTTGATCTCAAAGTTTTTCTACCCTAATTCAACTATAAACTTTTCATCTTTTTCTCCTTCAGTAATATCTAATACTTTCTTGGCATTACATTTCAAAATATTTCTTTATTTCATCGCACTACATACCTGCCCGCTAAGTCCACCAGCGTTATCGTGGATATCTTAGTTCGCTTCTCCCGAATGTGGTTCTGCGCAAAACACAGGGAGACAATAGTATGGGCTCGACTACTGCATTCGTTCATTTTCGTTGCGGCTATCGTACGGTTCCTATCTCCTTGATGAACTCTCAGTTTCACATCTTCTGTATTGTCAACGGGGATCACTGAGAGACCTTCCACTGCGAGGAGAGTTAGAATGGCATGAAGGAGGAGGTAAGTAGAGGAAAAGGGTATTGGTATGGAAGTTGAGGGTGCGAGTTAGGGGACGGGAATGGAAGAGGGTGAGGATTAGGGTGAGGATTAGGGTAAGGGTGAGGGTGAGGCTGAGGGCGAGGGTGAGGCTGAGGGTGAGGATGAGGGTAAGGGTGAGGGTGAGGGTGAGGGAGAGGGTGAGGGTGAAGGTGAAGGTGAGGATGAGATGAGGGCGAGGCTGAGGGTGAGTTTGAGTATGAGGATGAGGGTGAGGGTGAGGGTGAGGGTGTGTTTGAAGGTGAGGGTAAGGGTGAGGGTGTGGATGAGGGTGAGGGTGAGGGTGAGGGTGAGGGTGTGGATGAGGGTGAGGATGAGGGTGAGGGTGAGAGTGAGGGCGAGGCTGAGGGTGAGGTTGAGTTTGAGTATGAGTGTGAAGGTGAGGATAAGGGTGAGGATGAGGGTGAGGGTGATGGTGATGGTGAGGGTGAGGGTGAAGGTGAGGATGAGGATGAGGATGAGGATGAGGGTGAGGGTGAGGGTGAGGGTGAGGGTGAGGATGAGGGTGAGAGTGAGGGCGAGGCTGAGGGTGAGGTTGAGTATGAGTATAAGTGTGAAGGTGAGGATAAGGGTGAGGATGAGGGTGAGGGTGAGGGTGAGAGTGAGGGTGACTATATGTATGAGGATGAGGGTAAGGGTGAGGGTGAGGGTGAGGGTAAGGATGAGGGTGAGGGTGAGGGTGAAGGTGAAGGTGAAGGTAAGGGTGTGGATGAGGATGAGGGTGTGGATGAGGGTG
>OZ038317.1:3543720-3568891 GCA_964035775.1 Osedax frankpressi
TGAGGGTTAGGATGAGGGTGAGGGTGAGGGTGTGGGTGAAGGTAAGGGTAATGGTGAGGGTGAGGGTGAAGGTGAGGGTTAGGGTGTGGATGAGGATGAGGGTGAGGGTTAGGGTGTGGATGAGGGTGAGGGTGAAGGTGATGGTGAGGGTGAGGGTGAGGGTTAAGGTGAGGGTTAAGGTGAGGGTTAGGTTGTGGATGAGGGTGAGGGTGAAGGTAAGGGTAATGGTGAGGGTGAGGGTGAAGGTGAGGGTTAGGGTGTGGATGAGGATGAGGGTGAGGGTTAGGGTGTGGATGAGGGTGAGGGTGAGGGTGAGGGTGAGGGTGAGGGTAAGGGTGAGGGTGAGGGTGAGGGTGAGGGTGAGGGTGAGGGTGAGGGTGAGGGTGAGGGTGAGGGTTAAGGTGAGGGTTAAGGTGAGGGTTAGGGTGTGGATGAGGATGAGGGTGAGGGTTAGGGTGTGGATGTGGATGAGGGTGAGGGTGAGGGTGAGGGTGTGGGTGAGGGTGAGGGTGAGGGTGAGGATGAGGGTGAGGGTGAGGGTGAAGGTAAGGATGAGGATGAGGGTGTGGGTGAGGGTGAGGGTGAGGGTAATGGTGAGGGTAATGGTGAGGGTGAGGGTGAGGATGAGGATGAGGGTGAGGGTGAGGGTGATGGTGAGGGTGAGGGTGAGGGTGTGGATGAGGGTGAGGATGAGGGTGAGGATGAGGGTGAGGATGAGGGTTAGGATGAGGGTGAGGGTGAGGGTGTGGGTGAAGGTGAGGATAAGGATGAGGGTGTGGATGAGGGTGTGGGTGAAGGTAAGGGTAATGGTGAGGGTGAGGGTGAAGGTGAGGGTTAGGGTGTGGATGAGGATGAGGGTGAGGGTTAGGGTGTGGATGAGGGTGAGGGTGAAGGTGATGGTGAGGGTGAGGGTGAGGGTTAAGGTGAGGGTTAAGGTGAGGGTTAGGTTGTGGATGAGGGTGAGGGTGAAGGTAAGGGTAATGGTGAGGGTGAGGGTGAAGGTGAGGGTTAGGGTGTGGATGAGGATGAGGGTGAGGGTTAGGGTGTGGATGAGGGTGAGGGTGAGGGTGAGGGTGAGGGTAAGGGTGAGGGTGAGGGTGAGGGTGAGGGTGAGGGTGAGGGTGAGGGTGAGGGTGAGGGTGAGGGTTAAGGTGAGGGTTAAGGTGAGGGTTAGGGTGTGGATGAGGATGAGGGTGAGGGTGAAGGTGAGGGTTAGGGTGTGGATGAGGATGAGGGTGAGGGTTAGGGTGTGGATGTGGATGAGGGTGAGGGTGAGGGTGAAGGTGATGGTGAGGGTGAGGGTGAGGGTTAAGGTGAGGGTTAAGGTGAGGGTTAGGTTGTGGATGAGGGTGAGGGTGAAGGTAAGGGTAATGGTGAGGGTGAGGGTGAAGGTGAGGGTTAGGGTGTGGATGAGGATGAGGGTGAGGGTTAGGGTGTGGATGAGGGTGAGGGTGAGGGTGAGGGTGAGGGTAAGGGTGAGGGTGAGGGTGAGGGTGAGGGTGAGGGTGAGGGTGAGGGTGAGGGTGAGGGTGAGGGTTAAGGTGAGGGTTAAGGTGAGGGTTAGGGTGTGGATGAGGATGAGGGTGAGGGTGAAGGTGAGGGTTAGGGTGTGGATGAGGATGAGGGTGAGGGTTAGGGTGTGGATGTGGATGAGGGTGAGGGTGAGGGTGAGGGTAATGGTGAGGGTGAGGGTGAGGGTAGGTTGACGGTAAGGGCGAGGGTGAGGATGAGGGTGAGGGTGAGGGTGAAGGTGAGGGTTAGGGTATGGATGAGGATGAGGGTGAGGGTTAGGGTGTGGATGAGGGTGAGGGTGAGGGTGTGTTTGAAGGTGAGGGTGAGGGTGAGGGTGAGGATGAGGGTGAGGGTGAGGGTGTGGGTGAGGGTGAGGGTGAGGATGAGGGTAAGGGTGAGGGTGAGGGTGAGGGTGTGGGTGAGGGTGAGGGTGAGGGTGAGGATGAGGGTGAGGATGAGGGTAAGGGTTAGGGTTAGGGTGAGTAAGATAGAGAGGTTGAGAATTAGGTTATGTAAGATATAAAAATGAATAAACTCATGAGTTGATGGGTATAAAAGTGTGAAATGAAAATAAGTATTAATTATATTCCATATTTTATAATATAATATCCCTAACCATAAAATCCTCTCTCAGGAGATTCCTTGACCTTGAGACACTGGCCCTTGGTGTGTGGTAAGGCGATTAGATCTCGAACACGTTCATTGTAAATCTCCAACATCGAAAAGGTCACCTGTAAAGATAAAAGAACAACAATTTTAATATGACCAATACTGTTAGATAGATAGTGTGTTATTATAAAAGTATAGTGAGTATTAATATTTCAATACATTAATGAGTCATATAGAATAATGTTTAAGGAATGACCTCAAATGTGAGATCAGGTGTTTTCTTGTTATTGATGTCAGTAAACAGTTGTTCACACGTCCTGGGTACAAGTCCTAGTCAACGTGTGGTTGAGGGTGAGGGGTTTAGATACGATTGCACTAATAATAAGATATACAAATTTAATTATCTTATTATTATTGTAAACTTTGATTTATAAAATAAATATTTCATTGTATTTGGTTTGCATGGTTAAAAAATAATTTCAGTTATCATCAAAGATTACCAATTAATAATTTGTTTGATATAACATTATATAAAGTTATCTAATCTACAATTCTATGCGAATGTTAAGATAATGTTGGCCTGAGAAATAAATCTCATACATTTTATGGTATTCTATTTACTATAATATATAATATACAGTATACATTTATTTATTTTTATAATATTTAATAATATTAGTATTTATATAATATTTCATTAATATAAACATATGAAGAGTTAAATATATTATATATTACATCTATTGATATGTATTCTAATATTTGCATAGCTAAGTGCATTTAATGTTACTATTTTATATTCACTAAAACTATTATCGCATTTAGAGTTTCACTGTATTTTAAATTAAAATTATATTAATTCAAATTATATTAACAAATCAAATATCAATTTGATTGTATCCTATTTTATATATTTGTATATTAAGATAGCCAAAATATATTTTCACTTGTCCTGCCACAGTAAAACTACTATAACATAACAATAGAGATCTATTAGAACCTTGATTTGGTGCATGGCCCATGATTGAATAAGACTTGCCACTGCTGGTCTGTCCGTATGCAAATATCGAGCAGTTGTAGCCTTTCCAAGCATTGTCCAGCATTGTGGAGCCAAGATCATGAAACACCCTCTCCTTGGGTAAATATAGAGGATGTATTATTTGTCGACTAAATTGATATCTACGTTGAAACCAGGTAAAGACGCACCATCTCTATGAGTATAAAGGTGTTAGGTGATAATTCATCACCTCACAATCAAGTAATTTCAATTTTTGTTTTATTTATAATGTTAAATATATAAATAAATTTATATTTTTAGCAATTTTTAAATAAAAATTGTAATTGTAATTAAATTATTGAATTCATTACATGTTTTGCTCAGTTAAAAGGTAGTGCATTACAATATAACTGATATATTACTGGAGCTTTAGAAAACATTACAATGTTTAACCGCTGTACATGATGTCTAGCATCGTTAATCATAGATACAAATGATCTCACTTGATAAATAGATGGTTAGTGGTAGTTATTGTAGTAATTGTTTCAATTTGGTATTTAGATTATTATAAAGTTAGGTACACCATACCGATATATAGAAATAGTTGAAATAGATCAACTGAAAGACAATCATATTATAGGACAAAATTATTTTGGGACAGATATATTTTGATAATATTTACGAATGAGATAACAAAATAAAATAAACCTGATCAATATAATGTTCTGAATCTGAAACAAAATATCCATTAGAATCTTTCTTGTATCCATCATGAGACCAGTAAGAATAATCGTATATAAATCTGTAAATAATATTATAATATAATACACTTATTTTTAGAAATAGAAAAAAATACTATATTCCTTTTACTGACACTATTAAAACAATTATGTGCATATGAAAATAAATAATTTTAGCATACATCATGAAAAAATACTAACTTTCTTGGGGGGTCAGTTTTTGAATTAGGATTAGTTAAATAGGTAATATTATTTTTCATTTGAACAATCAATTTAGATGATCTGTCAATCTCCCGCTTACTCTTTATATATAAATCAAGAATATAATAAGTAATTATTATTTTAACTAATTGAGTTTAACTATTTTGGAAATTATTGTTTTATACAAATTAATTTTTTTAATAAATATGCATTTATACAGAGTTTAAATAGATTCTTAAATAGTGTTTCAAACAAATTAATTAAAATATTAATATTAATTAAAATATTTGTTATACTAATTATAAATAATCAGGTAATTTTAATTATATCAAATATGAAAATAATAATTCATAACATTAATAGAAAGGATACAAAGGGTCTAACACGAACAACAACTTTAATATTTTCAGAGGACATTTTAAACTAATTCATTAATTGTAATCCTGAACACACTTGTTTTATTATACTTTCATAAAATATAGTTTTTATAAATTTCAATAATAATCGATTATTGGGATTATTTGCTAAATTACTTATATATAAATTAATTATAAACAATATAATGTAATTATAAAGTGGATTATAGTATCAAAATTTGATCATTGTGTTTTAAAATATTATTAAAAATAATTTATATTAATTTAATTAATTAAATTTATTATTACTTTATAAAATGATATATTCCAAAATAATTATTAATATAATATTAATATAAATATAGTGATGAATTATATATTAAACAATATGTAATTGTATGATAAATAGTATATTATTATAATTTTACAAAATATTCTAGTGAAGGTTTATTTATATTTATATGACAACGGACCACTGATTTATTTTTCCATTGATATTAAATATAACATTATATATAGATTATAATACAATAAAATATAATAAATATAAATATAATACCTACACATTTTCATATTTATAAAATTCTAAAAGTACTCTAACCTTTTCTAATTCCTTTCCTAAATGATAACTATATAGATATACTACACTATTTACATGTATTTATATGTAAATATGGATCTAAAGAGATATTAAGAAGATATGTATTTATAACCTTTATAGAAATATAAAATGATTTATTTTAATTTATATATTATGTATGCTATGACTTTATTGCGAACATATACACAACATAAACTAGTATTTAGAATGATCCGAGAGTATTATAGTATCGCATGTTACTTAAGATTATTTTATTTACGTGATGCTAGTCAATAACAGTCTTTACCTTCGATATATATATATATATATATATATATATATATATATATATATATATATATATAGTTATATATATATATATATACTAACGTCAAATATATTTTATTTTAATCCAATTCCATGCATTCTATATATTACATAAATGTAAACCAGTATACAAGTAATCTTCCCAAAAGTCATAATTTTTTTTACATACTGCCTAAAAATATTTAGTGTGTGACTAACAATATTATTTACAAACCTAATTGTATATATTACGATTTATGTTTTTGTGTACAAATATAATTATATGCTTATAAACGAATTATATTTTAAAATAATAACCCAGAATGGATGCTTATTTATTTAGAGCGCTCTTTTGAAATTTTTGAAATTTTCTTTTTTTCCTCTAAAGTGTTAGTGAACAAAAAATAAATCTTTCAATATGTTCCAACGGTCTCTCCAGTTCAAAATAGTTTAAACATATTCGAGTAAATCTAATAACATATGCTATCAGATTTACTCGAATATGTTTAAATTATTTAAAACTATATAGTTACGTATTTCATAAAATCCTAATAAGAATGTAGTTGAATTGATATATGTGTTCCAGCAGTATCTTGAAATTTTCATTATTGAGTTTTTCAGTTTCTTATAGTAATCTTTTATCCCACAAAGTGTAAATCAGATGTCAATATAACATTACATAAAAAACATTACACTGCCAACTTAAAGAATAAACATATGCGTATAGCATGTAATGTAATATAATATAACGTTCATATAAACATATAATGATTTATAATTAATAGTTTATTATGAAGTTAAATATTTAAAATTAAATTAACATCATAATTATGAGTTAAATAATAAAAGATCAAGTTTTAAAATTCTAAATTTTGTATAAAATATAAGTAAGAGTTATATTAATATTATTAGATTTATGGTTAACATATAGTTAATATAGTAAATCATTACATACAATTCCATTATTAACAAGCATATATATATAGTTACGTAATAATTTATAACAATTTGGTAATACATTTTTCATATATTTTATTCATTATATAAACTTCTATTCCGAAATTTATATATATAAAAAAAGTTCTTAGTTTAATTTGAATATATGAATTATTAAAACTATGTTTATATTATTGATTTGTATATCTGAAATAAGTTAAATAACAACAATACCAACAATAATACAACTAACAATATTTACGAAATCTAGAGTATGAAATCATCCTTTAACAATTATTTTAATTTTAAAAAGGATTATTTATGTTTTTTATTGTAATATAAATAAATTGTAATGTAAATAAATTGTAGGACTGTTATTTTCAAATAAAAAACATTTAAATAGTTAATATAATTTATACGATATTTCTTACTAGTTTCTTAGTTTTTCTTAGTTATTACTAGTTAAATTATTTTTTTATTCGCTAAATTTGTATATAATAGATATTGTATATTAATTTTATACTTATTCAATCTATTTTTTAGTTTTTTCTATTTTAATTAACTTATTTAAACTAATATATAATTAAATTAATATTAATAAAAACCAATTATAAGAAACCACTGATACAATATTTATATTAAATTATTTAAAATCTTAATATTTAATCAAAGAATTCATTAATAATAACACATATATTTTTAATAATATATCTCGCAATATATAAACACAAATAATTATCATTATAAATTTTTTTAATCGTAGAAAAAATATAATTTAAATTTATTTTTTAAAGAAATAAATAAAAAATCATATACATAACATATGACATAACGCTATAAAAACGTCAATGATATATACAAGGATATATACGATATGAACAAATCAAGTTATATCCAATTCCGCATGTAGAAATATTGGAGAACTAGTTAAAATTCACATTTACGCTCGAATTTAAATATGTTTCAATTACATAGCAAACTGCTGTGCAGGGAATGACCACACGTTTATAGTTGCCCGACAATGAATGTGTTCAGCACTGGGAGTCGCGTAATATTACAGTTCACGCGGCTAGTTAATGGTGCACTCATTGGTGCGGGGGACTCGAATCCCCGTACTTTGTTTTCGAATGACTGAACGGAATGTACCTATACTTGAACATGTGCTGAGGGAATGCGAGAATTCTCATTAATATCGCGATTGTAATATTGGTATGTCGTATCAGCTGAACGAGGATGATGCAATAGTGGATACAATAGCATTAATGTGTAACAATAGATAACGTATTCTCACTGATGTTATTTAAATCTATAAATATAATCAATTCTAATTATTGTTGCATATTGTTGCAATTCTAATTATCGTCGATTTCTATCCGAAATAGACGTTGAACCTTGATCTGGCGTTTCATCGTGATCGTGAAGAGGATCAAGAAGTAAATGACCAGGATGGGCCAAAATACGGGGATGTTAAACATGTTGAACATTGTACAGGTCAATGCAACGAGCACCGCCTTCGTCGAGCTCCACCTGGTGACGATGCGTGCGTTATTAATCACGATGATTATTTATAGATAATTAGAAGAGTGTGCTAGAGTTGATGTGTAGTACAGTTTACGCTAATTAGAAACAAACATAATAGAAATGATCTAGCAATGGAAGTTGGTTCAATATATGCAAGATTGTCTATCATTTCAATCATACAATACCACGGGAACAACAATGAAAAGACTGTATTATGTTTGCAGAACAGCTTACAACCACAGTCAATAATTATGATAACCATAACCATATATAGGCAATGCACCGATCAATCAATAATTCTATAATCATAAAAAGATATAAATATTAATAATTGAGTAGATTGTATGTAGTCATTATAAATACAATTTCTAATATTAAGGAGTTTATTTACCAGAATTTAAATTCTGGTAATCTTCTCATGAAAGGTCGAAATTCTTCGTTTGTCTTGGTTGGTAGTGATAGACCATCATCTTCAGCTAGTGGGTGTGTTTATTATTAATGTATGTAAATGGTCATATTGATTTGGGCTAAAGCATGGAGAAATGCAATCAAGTAGTCAGTTAAAATGTATGTGTTTACCTAATAATTGCCAAATATATTGAGGGATTGGGTTTCTGGTGTTCAATTATGTTATGCATGGTATATATATTCAATAATGTCCAGTAATTATGAATTATAGATAAGTATATATATAATATATATATATATATATAATAGATGTTTATATTAATGTTTAAATTAATTATCATTTTCAAAATATAAAATATAAATGACTAAAAAAAATAATTAAATCAATAATATAAATAATTGTCAATAAATTAAAAAAAAAGTAATTGCAAAATAATTTAGTCCACAAATTAAAACTCTACAACATAATTTATTATTTAGAAACATAGAAAATTATATTATTTAGATTTATATCTTTATTATGAACATGACATGGAATATATTTTAATTAAAGTTGGCGTTTAAAAATAATAAAATGTATATATTTTATGAGTTATTTATAATATAATCGTATTTAACTAAATAGTTAACTTAAAAGTGGATAAATATTGTTATTATTTATATATATTCATAAAATATATCTAAATTATTATGAGATAACTAAAGTTAGGATAGTGAAAGAGAAAATAAAATATTTTCAAATCATTAGCTAACGCAGAAAGACAAGACATATTATATTAATAGTCTAAATATAATAATGATATAATATAGATTCAACATTATGAATTACTGTATATGTATCTATATAGATAATACATATACATTTATTTATATATATAAATTAAATTAAATATCTTTATATAAATAGCTTTATTTAAAGGTTATTCTATGTCTTATTTAATCAAAAGAATGCTCACATAGATACATTACACAACCATACATTCTGAACATAAGATAGAACATTGAATCTAAGATAGAAATCCAATGTCTAGATGATAGGTGTAAATACAAACATTCCATGTTTTGCTGAGCGGGGTCAATTTTTGGTGTGAGGAATGCAATGAACAGATTCAACAGGTAAATACCGAGAGCGTATGTGATGATATACCAACCCTAGAGTAACATGTGAGGTCAGAGGTTATGGGACAGGTTATAGTGCAGGGAATGGTGTAAAGGCTTTATCACCGTTATGGAATTTAGGGAATAGATGTGGGTATAGTATTACTATGGTAATAGTTTTTAAATAGGTGTAAGCTATGGTGTAAGAGATAATTTGGAATGTCGGGGTTAGTTGAAGCTTATGTCTAGACAACAGATCATTGCGCTAGAGAGAAAGAAATGACGACGGGTTGTAAAGGATTGCGTACTGCAGAGGAAGACCTGGTGAGCTCTATGGGTTACTTATCAGCCAACCTTTGCCAAGTATATGCGAAGGACAAAAAGCAACATGAGTAAACAGAAGCCAACCCAACGAGGGGCAGTGTGAGGAGTAGACAGGTCCATGTAGTGTTGTTTGTACTGGTGAAGGGTATTTAATACAATTATATTATTCCGGTGCAGAAATATAACACCTTAAGTATATCTCATAATAGAAGTATATAGCATATTCAGTATATAATAAAATAATGTATATATAGGCATTTTGGGTGGTATTTTCCCATATGTTCTTATTACTGATTTCCTTGGTTTAGATTTAAACACAAAGAAGATATTATAAATATTAATATTGGAATTAATTAGGTGAGTTCATGACATTTGAAAGTGTAATCTTCAGCAGATATTATTTTACGAGTATAAATCTTTTTCTGCCATTTATATGATACAAATATACTAATGACAAAAACAGTAATTTGAAGTCTATTCAATCTTATCTAGTGAAAGTAATAAACATATATATGTATCAAATCTGAACTAATGTAATCCCTAAAAGTATACATAGTTAAAATAAAAAATGAAAGATAATGATGATAACAATTGTATTACTATATATAGTAATATATAGTAATATATATAATATATAGTAAAATAGAGTTTTATATTATAAATAATTATTTTAATAATTTTAAAACCATTAATTTCTTAAATTAAGTATTAAATAATAAAAATGTATACAACAAGTTTATAAATAATACTATACTAGACATTAACAATACATATAAAGTACGACAACAGATAATGAATTGACCGGGAGTATAAATAACGTTAACTAACCATGGAGATCTTCTTGAAGAATAAGGAAGGAGTACTGGCAGCATTCTCATTGTCCACATCATCTCCTTCCATTGTGATATCTGTTATTACGATAATTAGGCTTTATATAGAATATTCTACCATAATCCTACGGCATTGCTAATACATTTTGAATTATAATATAATTATCATTCCAAGTGAGATTTTTAATTTCTTCCTTAACCAGACTAATCGGCTAGAAATACTTCTTTAACATATATTTATTATCTATTAGTGAGTTATTTATTATTTTAAATATCAAAATCTGTAGAAAAAATCAAACAGTAAATTATTATTATAATGTATATAATATTTACATATAAAAATGATTCTTTATTTATTGATTACATTATAAATAGTTATTATTTTTGCATATTTCTACTATTTTAATAAACTGCAATCCATTCAATTATAAATATTTAAAGAAATATTTGCTCCTTTAAACCACTCCAACCTAATTATAATAAAGAAATACTGCTTGATTTGGTTAAAGAAGTTTTATAAAAATGAATACTTGAATCATTAACACTAGAATCTTATTCTTATTGTACACATATTTGTTATGCTTAAATGCTAAGTTGATTATTAGAAATAACACCATACACGAGAGAGAAACAATAGATTAGATTTGAATAGGTTAATATGTATTATTGCATTAAAACTGTGAATACGAAGGTATTAATGTAATTCCATGAAATCAGTAGATAGTTTAAACATGATAAACATGTAATAAATAATTCTGAACCATTGAACTAAAACAATTTTAGATCACCTTTTTTCATATAAAATAGAAAACAGAATCATATCAATAGAATTTGGTATTAAATGGTATCAGATTTCACCCAGTAGATAGTAATTATTTTAGAATGAATAGAATTAGTTATGATACTATCAATCTTAATTTAATTGGTTGATGAACAATGGGTATAAATTAATATTCCATGAGTTTGTATTAGAACAAATACTTATTAAGGATTAATAATTGAATATTTATTAGAACATTTTGACGGAAATAAATTTTTGAAGATAAATTTTAACTCTAAAATAAATTACACTCTGCAAGTAAAATTTGACATGTTGGATACATTTTTAAGATATAAATATTGTATATTTTATGCACCAAATATTATAAATAGTTGTTTGATTCTACTGATAAACAGAAATAAATATGTCATTTTCAAATCTGATTTATTTTTATTCCTTAAAAATATATAAATAATAAATTTAATCAAATTTCTTGGTAATTTCAATGCTAATTCTATTTCAGTTAATAACTTATTATAAAATTGAATTACATGGATATAATATGATTTCTTTAAATTAATTTTTTTTAAATCATACTAATCATAAATAAACAATATAGATATTATTTCTGGTAAATAATTAAGAATTTTCAGTTGATTATTCTCCTGAGATTATCTCTCATTACAAATATTTATATATGTATGATAACTCATTAAGTTTGGATAATTATTAGTTAATTGGTACATTGGTATACATAGATCAATTTAACATGCATTACAACTCTATATCTGCTAAAATATAGTGACAGAAACACCTATTAAATTCATTGATTTAACAGAATGTGAATAACATTGATTTCTTTGTTTTGCTGCCAATTTCATATCAATCATTGACAGTGGTCAATCAGTGGTCACTATTAATGGAATACACAATTGCTGACCTAAAATTAATTACAAAAAATCATATTTTCTATTATATAGGTTTTAATGGGGTGGGGAAATTTTAGTAAAATTTTATATTTTATTATTATATGAAATAATAATTTAGTTAATTTTCTATTATATGTTAAAATTTAAAGTTTTAAAAATTGAATAAAAACATTCAAATAATGTATTTTAAAAAGTCTAACCTCAGAAAATATTATTGATTATTTATGTAAATTTCATTAATTTTTGAATAAATTAGTTCAATTAAACTTTATATTTGGTTAACTTATAGTTTAACTATTTTTATATTATCAAAATAAAATTAAATTTTAAAATTCAATCATTTTATTTATAATAAGGTCAAGAGATATGTTTACTTTTACTGTTATTGCAAAGCTTATAAAGGTAGATGCTAGTAAGAAGGATTTAAAAAGAGCATAATTTTAAATAAAAGTTAAATGTAATTTTCTCAGTATTTTGAATTTAGATATTAAAAATGCGCTATATTTTTAGTTTACTTCGTTTTAAATAATATTTTCTCAGAATATTTATTTTAGTTATATCTAAAATAATTGTGTTCAATATTTTTAGAATTATTTTTTAAATATTTTATAACAGATTTATAACATTGAAAATGTATTGAAAAATATATTTAAATTTTGTTCACAAATATTTGTTGCAATATTAAATTTTCGCAAAATCTTGAATACAATATTTGTAGTTTGGGTTTCCTTATTACAATTCAACTAATTTCGTAGAAATTCCAAACATATTCAATGAAATAACAGAATTAGCATAAGTGTAAAATCCCTATTATTTTACATTGGATCAATTCTACCCACAGATAGCCTTAATAAATAATTCTATTTATAATTATTTTTATGTGAGGTAAAGACAACTTTAGCTGGTATAATTAATCGGATTTAATTTATTATTCAAATTATATATAAGTTGAATATATACTAATGAATCTTACAGTTATATTTTAACATTGGAGGAATACTGACTAGTATTTAATATATTGAATAAATATGAATAAAGTATTTTTAGAAATAGTAGTTAATAAATATCACAAAGTAGGTTTGATTCTTTGAGCGTAGTAAAATATTGAATATTAGTGAACTGGTGATTTTGGCATCCAGAACATTGTTAATATCTTAACCAAGTGGTAATCAAGAAAGTGTTTGCTCTCCGTTGAATTATATTCTCATGAATAGAATTTAAAATAGAATTTCACAGATTTCAAGGAAAGCATTTCATCATAAAATCATAAATTACTATATATCAATGTCTCCTGCAACTAATTAAGAATATTCTAATATCTTCGCAAATTCTACTCATAAACATATCATTTTTGTTATAAGTTTAAATTAATATCACAAGTAATGCATTGTCTAGCAATGCCGTTACTACAAACCTATTTCCGATGAATTACACAAGGAAAAGCAGAATATATAGTAATAATGAAGAAATGAATCCTCACCAGAATGAAACTGGCCTTTATTTCAAATGATTAAATTCATCGCATTCTATTTGTTTTTACTAGTCTTATTTTAAATAATATTTGTATGTACTGTTATATTTATAGATAGGACTTTCAGACTGATTGTTACTCAAATTGACTTTACTCAGTTCCTTATTATCGTAGTAACTGTTGTTCATTATATCGATATGCTGATTATAAGTAGTATCTACGAGCCAAACTAACTAGGGATGTCACCTAGTCCAGCTAAATGCGACGCTTATCTTTGAAATGGTATATAAATCATTTTAGCAGATATTCGAAGGTTGTTGGGCGGGACATCAATAATTGGTCGGGCAATAAATTGATTTCAGGTAATCTTAAGTATAATGATACATTCATAATTGAATTCTTACATTATATGTAGCCAGTGATTAAACTAAATAAACTAAGCCAACAATTAATTTTCTATTAATAATATAAAAATATATTTACAGCTAAATATTAATAAAAATGTTATTAAACTACTAATACTGTAAATACAAAATCTTATACATTAGCAAAACACTTCTGTGAACAATTAATTAACTAGATAACCCTGTTCTAAAACGGTTGGAGTCAAATGTAATTACGTTGAGATAAATTAGCTTTCTTTACTACATGATAATGATTCCTAGGCTAATGAGAATATACACTGTATTCACCAAGTATACTTATACCATTATTATTCAATAGACAATTAACGATCTAATGATTAGTTTAATCATAATATATTTGCACAACTAGTGCAAATTTATCATCAACTCATATATTATACATATATATACTTTATTTAATAATTCAGTATATACTATTTGACTCACTCATATGAAGAATGCATTGTTATACACTCAATTGTAATATTCGGACAACCGTCCAACAAACAGACCGCGAACTACGTGCCATTCGCTTTACGTGTATGTCGCTTACATCATAAGTATCCGTCCAATATATCACTAAAACTAAAGTCGATGACTATTAACGACATACGAAATTTTAAATATTATGATATTTGGGTAATACAAATCTACTTAAACACTTGATATCAAAATTTCAGTAAATATAAATTCTATTTATTTAAAATAAATAAATTTATATTAATATTTACTGTTATAAGATTCATATTACTACTTGTATATTATTTAATTTTATATTTATATTTTATATTTCATATTATATATAATAATATAGTATTACATTATTATTAGTATTATATTGCAAATTTATTGATATTATTTTAATTCAATAAGTGTATATTGGTATTTTTAAATTCAGCTAAAAATGTAATTATTAATATTAATATTATGAATGATTTAAAACATAAATATCAATATTACTATTTGAAATCAAATATAAAACTATTTATCAAAGCACTAACATAATTATTAATATATAAAATTAAGTAAAAATGCAAAAAATATACTTTAAATCTATGTACACGTAGCAAATAATAATTATTCTTAAATATCAACAAATTTGACCTATAAACTTGAAACTCATTAACCAATAAAAGCACTGAAAATTGTATCATGTAATGCACCCTAGTAAATTTGATTTATAGATGTAGGAAACGAATATGCATTTCATAGAGCGATTACTATAATATGATCATTTAAACCTATTATCATGCCATTCAGATTAATTTTGTTATTATTATATAATATTTGCACATTTGATGGTATAACTTGTCTAGCATAATTTAATTACAAACTGTACTGAAACTAGAATAATGTACAATACACGAGTGCATTGCGTGCACACGTGAACACGCGTCAGTTATACATTTTATACCGCGGCAGCAAAGGGTGGGTATTCTAATCGACTCTATAATTTATTTATAATAATGAGTATGTTAAAATATAATTATCAATTAAGATTAAAAACAATAATAAATAGTTTTAAAAGCAGGAATACAAAATAAAATAGAATATTAAATATACTAATAACATTAAATATAAAATAAATCTATAGTCCTATTATGATCCGAGTGACCGTAACAAACAGCAAAACTTCTCCCTTGATATTATTATTAAAAATCGTCTGTATTATTGGACTCAGTAACTGGCATCATGCAATCTAATATAAATTTTAATTCATCTTTGACGATTACTTAAAAGGGAAAATTTATCAATGTTAATAAAAAATGAGATAATTTGCTCTTCTTTATGAAGTTATACCCGAATACATTTTACATTTCATCACGTATCTTATTTGTAGATATAGCATTTAGGATTATTAATCATATATCGGTATGCGGTATACTTGATATACAATGTATATATACATATATTATACGTATTCTATATTATCTTAGATAGATAGAAACAATATTAATGAATTAAAAAATAGTTCTAAATTAATTTGTAGACTTGTATAAGTAATTATAAAATGATTCAAAAAATATTACAATAATTAGATATTTAATATTAATTACATAGGCGTGGGAATATATTTAGAAGGAAGGATAATTTCGTATGCCTATTTTTGAGGTATCAGTTATAAGACTCCCAGAAGGTGGACCAGTCTCTACAGGTTGAACAATCCCTTAAATTTAATCATAGATATAATATTGAACTGAGAAATAATCGACGTAGGCATTCTATATAATACATCATTGTGACAATTCAAAGATATTTGTATAAATACGCATATTAGTAATACAACTATATTAAAAACATAGGACAGCAAAAGTTTTCAGATATTCGATATTAATATTATTCTGAAAGGTTTTGAATTTGATATATGATCTGGAATAGAATGAAAGGATAAAACTACAAAATTAGAGAATACATTCAGAAATTATATAGATTTAAATTTAGCTGTTAATATTTTGAAATCAAGATATATTATGTTATTGAATTAGAGTCAGTATACCATT
Organism: Osedax frankpressi; assembly: GCA_964035775.1. Taxonomy (NCBI): domain Eukaryota; kingdom Metazoa; phylum Annelida; class Polychaeta; order Sabellida; family Siboglinidae; genus Osedax; species Osedax frankpressi. The sequence continues at coordinate 3,560,204 of OZ038317.1, forward strand.
TCTGTGCCTAGATCGTATTTTAATCAGTAATAAATCATAAGTACACGATTTAAAATAATATAAATATAGTTTATTAATTTAAAAGTTCGTGTTAAATTTATAACTCATTTGAATATATATATAATTAATATATTTTATCATATATGATACCATATATGATATCATATATGATATATCAATTATATTTTCAAGTTTAATTTAAACAAATGAATATTATGGATAAAAATACTCAACCGAAATACACGAACACATATACACATATGCACACCAGCATACACAGCCACACACACTCAAACACATACATACACACACCCACACATACACATACACACACACAATCATACATACATACACACAAGCACACATACACACACACGCGTACACACACACACACACACACACACACACACACACACACATACATATATATATATATATATATATATATAGCGATGATAGAAAACTATGTCATTACATACATTATCTAACATATGTATTTGTATTCCGAAGTTATGAATATATATCTTATTTTTGTATTAACTACACTAATATTATAATACATCTATTGTAAATAAATATCTATTTAATATAATAAAATATACAATAAATTACATTTATACAATAAATAACGTTTGTAATCACTAATATACTATAATCACTATCTAACGATTCTAAAAGAAATATAAATCAAAATGAATATAAAAAATTATTTTGATATTGCAATTGATATAATAATAAGATAATTTGAATTCAGCGTAGTATAATGAAAATAATTTAATTATTGAACCAACATTGCCATAATCTACGACATTCATTTTGGATAAAAAGGAAACAGACTCGGTATGTATAGATATAGATTTAAATACGTATAGATATGTGCACATTGTACATGGCTGTTGTAATATCTAAATATAGTGATTTGGTAACATACCATAATATATTGTTATAATATGTATATTAATATTTAAAGAAATTGTTTTTATCATTAATTTGTATTATATACAATTTGCGCGATATCGAGATATTGTATTCAAAATAACAGTATATACCATTGTTAAATAAACACAAACATAGACTTGTAATCATAATTATATTAATTATATTAGGATTTTCGATACTTCTATATGGCATATAAAACCTTATTTATTTAACGATATTTATTATTCATTATATTTATTTTCAATTTACAAACTCCATTATGTCCACGTTCCAAATTTATAGTAACGGAATATTTATAGTGATTGTATAACTGTGTTGCTCTAACTACTTCTTCTTAAAGTTCATATTGTATTAAATATATTTCATTGATAAATTATTTATATCTTCAGTATTCTACAATATGTTCATGAATTTCAAAGTCACATCTGTACTACTTACATAACAAAGGAAATGTACCTACATTTCAATAGTATGGTATTAGAGTGTTTTATTCCATGAACTAATTAATAACTATCTCGCTATTATTTATGGTATCGTATTGATAATATTAATATGCGAATTAAAACACTCTACGATATTACATTGTTTATGAACTTAAGTCAAACAGTAATTACTGTTTTACATTTAAAGTACAGCACTTCATATGGTTCAAAAATACTTATTATTTATTATTATTGTTATATTACATTTTCACTAATTAATTGAATTATGTTTTACTAATAGTCAATTTATTATACGATACAATGGATATTTTGATACAGTAGGCCAACACTCAGTACGTTTGCGTATAATATATAGACATATCATATTTTTAAACTTCATGGTTAACTAGTAGATCAAAAATATATATAATTCATATGCAGTTTTAACTGTAAAAATAGAATGTTAAGATAGCTGTTTTTGTTATATCATATATATGATATATTATCATTGTTATAATTAATTTCTAATAGTTGTAATATGTTATCATTAATATAGAATATAACAGGTTATGATGATATGATATCATCTAATCTTGATTAGATTGTTTTTTACTAATTTAATATTTTGATTTTAATGTTAAATTATTCGTGAATTTATTTTTGAGTCAATATTTTATCTTTTCCTAAAAGAAATAATAATTTCTGATGAAATCACATACATAGAAGATATATATCTTATTCATAAATCTCTGATTTGTATTAGTCATATTATATTTATATATATCCTGTTTACATATGTATAAGACATGTATTCTGTTAATTTAATATTGTTTGATTATTACTATATTACACGTATTTGAAATAAGTAAATCAAATGGTTAAAAAATTAATTTATAGTATATAATAAATGCATTATCGGATAGGAAATGTCTCTAAATGTAGGTAACGAAATCACTATTAATTGTAGAGGTTAGCCATCATAAATTACAATAATCATCATCGATATCGTCATTAATAAACAATAATACCCCGTGTGTAAAATACAACATATATGTTGTCGATGCATATATATATATATATATATATATATATATATTATAACAGGTCATATGGTAATAATATCAATGATTTTCATATATATATATATATATATATATATATATATATGTTTGTAATTTGTTACGATTTAAATAAGATATGTTAGTATAACTATACCACAAAGTTGATGTGTTATAATATGTAATATAATATTCTAATGTTTATTATTTTACATATAATATATTACATTTTACAATTTCAATGAATATATATACGAAGGATTATCTTTTGGATTGTCTTTTGTAAATATTATGAAATCTAAACAATGAAAAATTGTTAACTTATTTTAAGTTGTATATAGAAATACTTAATTTTAATGCTACATTATACAATCATGTAGTTGATTTTATTTTTAATTAAAATATATATATATAATATGTTTATGAATATTTAAATTTGTTATAATTAATCTATTAACGTCGAGTACCATGTTCTAATTTGGAAATAAAAATGATTTATTTATCAAAATTAACGATAGGAGAATACCCAGCTTATAACCTATGCATGCGATCAGTGCATTTAGACGTGATAATTAAGCATTTATTCAAAAGTATCGATATAACGTACGAATAATGCAGACTTTCTCCGATATCGGTATAGCCAACTAATAATATTTGAGCGGTTGCGGCTTATCCTTTTTATCCTGATATTCTGCAACGTTTGTCCTTTTCTATTTCATCGGATCTCTTTAGCGCAACCTGAGCGCTTTGTAACCTCTTCACGTACTTCTTTGCCTGGTATTAATACGCGCCAATTTATCCGTTTCCATCGTATCTTTCGAAGCCTTGGGAAATAAGTGTAGGATATAGATTCATAATTAAAATTACAATTCGCAGTCGCTGTCTATATTAATTCCTTTACGAACCGCCTAGCATGTACTATTTTAAGTACCCTCCGGGAAGATCGAGTTATTATAGGATGAGACTTATAGCGAATACAGCGAATGCATTATACATCAATAAATCAGAAAGATTTTATTTGGTATATTTCATTTTAAATCGAAAAATTGTAGAATTTATTATATATTACATTTTGTATCGAATACTTAGAACAATACGTATTTGTATATAGATATAGGTTACTATTCAATATAAGAGTACTCTTGAATGATACTATCCGGATTAATATAATGATCAATCGCATATCGAGTCACTTCTGAGGTTATCGGAACAATTATTTTATTCGGGAGAACATATTCTTTATAAAAATATTGTTAATTAATTCTCGGAATAAATCTATTTGATCGTAATTACTTAAAGTAAATTATATAATTAGAGTAATACATGCCACATAAGTACACATATAAATTATATTAATATACTATAGTAATGAATAACACACACACACACACACACATATATATATATATATATATATATATATATATATATATATATATATATATTATTTATTTAATAATCTTTAAAAATTGTATTTCTCCATTCATTTATGCAATAATAAAAGTAATAAAATACAACATTTGTTAGGATATAGTAATACTTTAAAAACTTACTATTTATTATTAATATGGCAGTTTATTTCATTAACGAATTCCATTTTTAATAAAGTATCTATCCATATTACACATATTATGCAATCCAAGACGATTAGTTGACCCTAACCGCAAGTTTGAACCCAGCTACACTTCTTATCGTCGAACCGAAAGAGTCTGTTGCCCAATTCATCTTACGTAATGACAACACCTGCACGAATTGCTAAACGAGGCAGCAGATATTATCAAATAGTACCGGCGATATCGTGGAAATACATCCATATTATTTATTATATATAATAAAGTAATTCAAGTTTTGAATTACATAGTTTATGATTAGGTTGTTATACTATTCATATCCATAATTACATCTATTTAATTTGTCTTTTTTTAAATTGATATACATATCAAATCTCCATCCAAATAATATAGGTTGAGAGATATAACAGATAGACAATAGTACTATTCATAAAAATCGTAATATATATCCATGTTTAGTTAAATATAACACATTCGTAAAGGATGGTAGTATTATTTAGAAAAAGTGATTCTAGATGATTTAAGAATATATAAAACTTATACAAATGCATCTGCAGACAAACCTGCCTGAACTTTTGCCCGGTTGCGCAATATAACAAAAGGTTTGCCGAGTGGTTGATGTACATGATCAATCTAGAAAGTTCTATTGCCAACATATTCTGAGCGTTCTGTTGGCGTGATGATGCGTGTATTATGGGCGTGACTACGGGGTATTAGGGCGTGACTACGGGGTATTAGGGCGTGACTACGGGGTATTAGGGCGTGACTACGGGGTATTAGGGCGTGACTACGGGGTATTAGGGCGTGACTACGGGGTATTAGGGCGTGACTACGGGGTATTAGGGCGTGACTACGGGGTATTAGGGCGTGACTACGGGGTATTAGGGCGTGACTACGGGGTATTAGGGCGTGACTACGGGGTATTAGGGCGTGACTACGGGGTATTAGGGCGTGACTACGGGGTATTAGGGCGTGACTACGGGGTATTAGGGCGTGGCTACGGGGTATTAGGGCGTGGCTACGGGGTATTAGGGCGTGACTACGGGGTATTAGGGCGTGACTACGGAGTATTAGGGCGTGACTACGGGGTATTAGGGCGTGAGTACGGGGTATTAGGGCGTGACTACGGGGTATTATGGGCGTGACTACGGGGTATTAGGGCGTGACTACGGGGTATTAGGGCGTGACTACGGGGTATTAGGGCGTGACTACGGGGTATTATGGGCGTGACTACGGGGTATTAGGGCGTGACTACGGGGTATTAGGGCGTGACTATGGAGTACTAGGAGCGTAGCTACGGTAGTTTTATGCGTAACTAAAGGTGTATTTGAGGCTTGAGTTTGAGTTATCAGTGTATTATTAGTATTATTTGGGAATGGTTGAATGTGTATATGCAAAGTTTATATCGGTGTACTTTATATGCCTATGGGAATCTCTATATTCAAGTACACGGGATTATTGTTTAGTGTATTATAGTCGTGTTTACTAATGCATTGGTGTGGTTTATTAAGATCATAGATGGAAAGTATTTCAGTCTAGTATCTGTTTTAATGCTTGTAATATAATTCGATATTTATATAATAAATATAAACTATATTAAATAAATCAACTATCATTCAAATCATTAATTCTAAACCGATTTTAAAATGATAAATTTATTATTAGATTCTATGATTCTATGATTCTATGATCAACTAAATACTACATAATAAAAGCAAGTTTTATAGACTAATATAAACCTGTTCGTCTGTCTTTGCGATTTGCGGTCGCACTAGTAACATGATATTTACTGGAAGTGTCGTCATCAGGAAAGTGAAACTAGGAGATTGAATGTACGGTGTTAGCTACCGATGTATGTAACTGAATGCGACTATATTGCAACTACATTGTAACTACACTGCAACTACATTGTAGCTACATTGTAGCTACATTGTAACTACATTGCAACTACAGTGTAACTACATTGTAACTACATTGTAACTACATTGCAACTACATTGAAACACATTGCAACTACATTGCAACTACATTTCAATTACATTGTAACTACATTGAAACTACATTGAAACTACATTGAAACTACGTTTTAACTACATTACAACTACATTGCAACTACATTGTGACTACATTGAAACTACATTGTAACTACATTGCAACTACATTGAAACTACATTGTAACTACAGTGTAAATACATTGTAACTACATTGTAACTACATTGTAACTACATTGTAACTACATTGTAACTACATTGTAACGACATTGTAACGACATTGTAACTACATTGCAACTACATTGTAACGACATTGTAACTATATTGCAACTACATTACAAGTACATTGTAACTACATTGTAACTACATTACAACTACATTGCAACTACATTGCAACTACATTGTAACTACATTGCAACTACATTTAAACACATTTCAACTACATTGTAACTACATTGTAACTACATTGTAACTATATTGTAACTACATTGCAACTACATTGTAACTACATTGTAACTACATTGTAACTACATTGTAACTATATATTCTGTCTCAGTTCGAATTAATCCAGACAAACATTACGATGTAATCTAAGCTATTGCGTAATCTAAGCTATTGTAAAAAAAGTAATTATAAATGTAAAAATACAAAATAATTTCATAACTGTTTTAGATGGGTAATAATAAATTCGATGTAATTAACGTTACAACATTGCTAGATTTAACAATATCTCGTCTCATGGTTTAACTACCTGATACTAAGTAACATAATAGTGAGTCGGGAGCCGGAATCACTTCGGGAGTAACTATGCGACCTAGAACCCCCCTTTATCCTAGGTCCCTTACGGAGGTCTTCGCGAAGCATGCAGAGACGCCTACGTCTAGCTTTTATTGCACTGTAAATGTTGAAGCATTCAGGTGCATGTCGTTCACTCTAATAAGTCATTTAAATATGCGAATACAATAATGATATAGTTATGGATAATGTAATTATTAATAATTATCCTTAAATTATATACATACTCATACATACACACACACACACACACACACACAAACACACACACACACATACACATACACATATATTTATATATATATATATATATATATATATATATATATAATCAGAATATTGTTATTTAAGTTTAAGAGTTAAAATTAACCGACACATTCTTATTAAAGGTGGTCTGAGTCTTCTATGTATTTCTTATAATAACCAACTTGCAATATCAATAAAAAAAGTTCAAGCAATTATAGATAATATCCTGTATAAGAAATTCCATATTTTAAGGATTGATCTTTGAGAAAATACTTTAGGGTAACCTTTCTATTGTCATTTTGTTTCAGTTAAGTAGTTGGATATCACTGTAATGGATATGACAGGAGTTTCTACAACCACATGTTACTTAAACTAGACCAATTGCCTTCCTTACGAGAACCTTTCAGAAATCGTCGATCAGTATTGTGATTTTGAAGTGATCAGATACATCTATTCTAATATTCGTACGATTTCAAACATGTTTATTTCTAGTCTCGATATTGAACACTTTGCCATAATATATATTGAATATTGTCAACACACAGGAGAGAAATTAAATTAAGGAATACATTATTTTGAATTGGTAAATTTATTTATTGAGTATTTTAATGGCATCGTTGATATTCTGCCAATATAATTATAAGGTGACAGTTACTGCTTATCCTTTATGATATTACATACATTTTAATCTAGATTCTTTTGACCAATGGCCTGCCTAAATTTGTCCATGTTTACATGGAAGAAAGGGTTTACTGCATTATCGGATATATCGGCCACTAACGAAACAACTTATAGTCTACATTTCGTATACCTACAATAGTGACGATATCTTTGTCTTACTCGAAAACTATTTATGGAAAATCAATGGCACTTGCTAAGTTCTCAAAACATTAATTTATGAAAAGGTACTAAATCCGAATTTTTAATTATATCCATTTTTGGACATACACCATTATTATTTAATGCTGAACAGAAATTTTAACTTGATCAGTTTCCAAGATATATTTTATTTTTTAGTTAGATTCAGGTTGCGAATGATAATTTAAAGGGAACATTCAATGTATCGTGAATATATTAACTCTACTAAGCCAGTACTGTTTACTTGCATTAAATGACATAATATGAAACCTTTACATTTTACTTATATAGGCTCCAGTATTAAAAAGAATAGGTAATTATATAATTGAATACCATTATATTTCTCAGAATGAACTAAAAATGAATTGTTTCTTCTATTTTGAATAAGGATTTTTGAATATTAATCCAGTACAATTATTTACAAATAATTCAATAAAATTGCTAATAATATGAAACTATTTTATAATACAACAGAAGTGTGGTACTGATTATTTCTCGATCTATGTAAATAAGTCATAACCTGTCGATAATGCAACCATTCAGTACAATTATTACTGCTGAAGGGATGAAAGAATACATCAGAGCATCGATCCACGGCCATACGATCTGAAGAAGGGAAGGTAGTATGCTCTTATAATGTGATATAGTGAAACCGAGTTGATCTTATGAATTAGTGTTAACCTGTTTTATTAGAATAAGGATAACTCACGATGTAATGATTAATTATGTATGAATTATAACAATAATGAATTTTTAGGAAACTAATATTATAATAGAATTATAGTCAAGAAATAAATAATTAAAAATAT
>OZ038317.1:3569091-3660534 GCA_964035775.1 Osedax frankpressi
ATAGATTTACTATATAGTTTTATATTAATAATGCGGAAACAATCGCCAGGTTACGCAATCAGAGCATTCCAATGTCCAGCAAATTCCATAAGAACAAGTTATTTCGCTAGTATTTTTTCGTTCTATTGCATTACTCGATGATTGATTATAGATACGAGGAAGTGAATGTTTTACAAGTTTACATAATCGTATGGTTACTTCTACACTTGTAGGTAAGTGGTCCACTTATCGTCAGATTCGAGAACTATTTACTTTCGTAATTCAATTTACGAATCCGGTAATATTAGATAATGTTTCTTTTATCAGTAGTCTTGTAATTCTATCAACATGGCCATTAGTAAAGAATATCAACTTCATTATTTATATTAAGCCAACATTTAAGATTCTTGGTTAAAATGATTAATCTCTAAATCTCTAATTCCTCGAATTGCTCGAAAAAGAAGATGTGATATGAGTAATATTATATGCCTGTATTGACATATTTGTATAGTACCATTAACAATTGATCTAGTAATGCATAGTATCTATGTAACTTATGTGTTAAATATTTAATATAATGTATCCACTATAGTGTATATATAAACCATATATAGTTTTAAAACTATATTTTCATATTATGTAATCATTCAGTTAAGTTGGATTTAATAATTCCGAACCGTAAATTAAATAACGTGTTATTGTTTATATGTAGATTGAAATGGATCGCAGATAACAAAACAAATCTATATCATTACTTCATAAGGAATTATAATAACAAATTGAAAATTATACTTTACTGTTATGAAAAATTAAAATTAATGCATGGAAATACATCTACAACAAATGTTATTAATACATATACGTATACGTTCATATTGTACATAATTCGTTGTCAGTTATAAATCTTCCCGGATATATACACTAACATAGGTTCATTGGCATTCTAATCTGTTATGATTGAACATCTATGTGTACTGGTGTATGCATTTTTTAAATCGGGTTAAGTATAAGAATCTATAGCTTCTATTGTGAACAAATGTGCACCCTGAATGCCCTACACATAAACCACATACACACACAAAACACACACACACACACATACACACACACCTCCCTACACTGTAGGGTGTGTGTGTGGTTTGTGTGTATTATATTTGATTTACATTAAGAATATATATTATCTTTATTTTTTATTTAAAATAAATAAATAATATTGCATAATAGTTATATTATCTGATTGATATACGATGTAAAATATATAATATATATATATATATATATAAATATATATATATATATATATATATATATATATATTAACTGTATATAACGACCTTTAATATTTATTAACATGTTATGGCATATTTAATAGATATTATTTATCAATTATATAAAGAGAAAAAATATAATGATATATTAACTTTATTCTATTTATATTGTTAATATAATGCATATATAATATATATATATATATATATATATATATATAATATAAATAAAGCTATTATTAATTTTAATTAAATGATTATAATAACATTGAGTAATTAAATGATGTGTTATCTATACATCAATAAGACTGTAAAATAAAATATATACTCCAACTATACTTATTTCCATAAAATAGAATACACTATATATTGAGTTATAAATAGAAATACATATCTTATTATAACAGGCAATTATTCGATACATGTTTACATGTATATGTGAATATACATACATTACTTATACTGCCGTATTTTTTAGTTAATACCCAAGAAAACAGATGATGTAAATAGTATACAATCTAAATCCAAAAAATAATCGTAATATAATTTTAATTTAATTAAAATATATTTTTACTTTTACTAATGTTTCATGGGTATTTACAACTCGTATCTATTATTTAAAATGGAAAGAATGTATTTCATATAAAAGACAACAGTATACTAGAATAGTTTTATAAAATCCTGTTCATGTGTTATGAAATATCCAAATTATCAAATGTAAATATGCTGGATTATATGTTTTCACAAGAACTATAATTTTAGCTTTTTCGTTATATTAAATTAATATATTATAATAATCTAGATTTCACTGTATTACGATATTACTATATTAGTATATCTATAATATATAATATTTATATATTATAGATATTATATTCTTTGTATATTCGTATATTCAAACTATTTCGTAAATATTTTCCTACGCATATATAAACTTTATAATTATTTATTTATATTATTTGAATAATATTCAGGATTCTTATTACATAAGATATTTAAATATTATAATATAATAATTCCAAGTATATATAGAATTATATATTAAAATATGAATGTGTTTATTATAACTATTTATCGTGCGGATTTAATTAATATAATCAGAATTAAGGAATATATAACATATTGCATAAGTTTAAATAAATATATAAATATATATATATATATATATATATATATATATATATATATGGAATCCATGCATGCATAAGTAGCACACAATCATATTATATATAGATTTGATATGAATTTGCATTGATGAATACATTATATATCCAAGTAGTGAAAATAAAAGGTATTATTTCGCAATTGACCAATAATTATAGTATTTACTTATTGCATAAGATGATTGTTGATCAATAAATGCCTACAATTTACTTCGATCAGCAATTGGGAGTGACAATTGATAATAAAACTAGTAGAATATAACCTAAACATGTTTACAATGTTAATAGTAATGTAATTGTTATACTATCTGATAATATATATATAAACTTAATAATTCATTATTATATACATATGCGATTGCCATACTATATCCATTTATCAATACATTGTATTCCCATATAGCATCCTTGTACTCGGTATAGTGAATACGAAATTATATTAAATATATTTATAGGCATAAACTTACATATGTATATAAAGTATATATAATACCAATCTTTAAGGTCTTAGTAATAAGGTCTTAGTAATGATGTCTTATTAATAAGGTCTTAGTAATAAGTTATTAATAAGGTCTTGGTTATAAGTTATTAATAATAAGGTCTTAGTAATAATGCATTAGTAATGAGGTCTTAGTAATATAGTCTTAATAATTAGGTATTAGTAATAAAACCTTAGTTATGTTGATATCATTTTATTCTAAAATCGCCATGCGTATAAAATGCCCTGAAATATTAATTTAGGATAAAATCGTAAATTTAAAACCCCGATATTAGAATATTAGATCCCGATAATAGCTCATGAGCTATTATCGGGATCTAATATTCTAATATCGAGCTCGATCGTTACAACGATCGAGCTCGATTACTATTACAGGTGTAATACGCAGCAATCGTTATATTGCATTGAGCTAGAGTTGATTATATTATATGTGTAAATGCATTTGGTGTGTATAGCATATGATGTGTATACCTTAATACTGCTCGATTTAATAGCAATGGGTCTTTCAAAATAACACATACATTATTGAGATATTATATATAATATATAATTCTTATTAGATTTTATTAATTTTCTTATTTTATTAATAATTCTAATATATATATACATATATAATATAATCTATTTAGTTATATATTTAATATAGTGTACAAACTATATTATATATAGAAACTATGATTCACTGATAAATATATATATATATATATATATATATATATATATATATATATGGGATTAGGTAATCAATTTTCATTCAGTTTTCTTTCATATATCATATTGATTATATTATAGGTATATCTTTATTAAAAACTTTAGCATAAAGATTAAACTTTAAAATGTAGACAGAATTTATATTAATCAAAACTCTTGCGAAAAATAAATAAACTCTAATCAATATTTACATTATTTCATTTACAGTCATTTATTAAATGAAATATATTATGTATATTTATTATATACCAGTATTCACCTCACTTCACACACCTCACCTCACCTCACCACCCCCACCTCACCCACCCACCCCACCCCACCCCACTTCACCTCACCTTACCCTACCCTACCCCCACCCCACCCCCCCCCCCCCCCCCAACCCACCTCAACTCACCTTACCCCACCCCCACCCCACCCCACCTCACCTCACCTCACCTCACATCTCCTCACCTATCTCACCTCACCTCACCTCACCTCACCTCATCCCACCTCACCTCATCTCATCTCACCTCACCCCACCCACCCCACCCCATTCCCACCCCACCTCACCTCACCTCACCCAACACACCTTACCTCACCCCACCTCACCTCGCCTCACATCACCTCACTTATCTCACCTCACCTCACCCTAACACACTTTATCTCGGCCACCTCACCTAATCCATCTCATCTCACCTCACCTCACCTAACCTCAACCACCTATCCTCACATCACCCACCTCACCTCACCTCACCCATCTCACCATACCTCACCTCACTTCATCTTACCTCACCTCACATCACCTCACCTCACCTCACCTATCCTCACATCACCCACCTCACCTTACCTCACCCATCTCACCTTACCTCACCTCACTTCATCTTACCTCACCTCACCTCATCCCACCCACATCACCTTACCTCACCTCATTCCAACACACCTTACCTCACCCACCTCACCTATCCTCACCTCACCCATCTCACCTCACCTCACCTTATCTCACCCCACTTCACCTATCCTCACCTCACCCACCTTACCTCACCCATCTCACCTCACCTCACCTCACCTCACCTCACCTCACCTCATCCCAACACACCTTACCTCACCTCATCCCAATACACCTTACCTCAATTCACCGCACCAAACCACAACACACTCCGACACATTTCACCTCAAATCAACCACCTCACCTCATCTCATCTCACCTCATCTCACCTCACCTCACATCATCTCACCTCACCTCACTTCACCTCACCTCACTTTACCTCACCCATCTCACCTCACCTTACCTCACCCTACCTCACTTCACCTCACCTCAAATCACCTCACCTCACCTCATCTCACCTCACCTAACCTCACCCCACCTCACCTCACTTCACCTCACCTCACATCACCTCACCTCACCTCACTTCACCTCACCTCACTTTACCTCACCCATCTCACCTCACCTCACCTTACCTCACCCCACCTCACTTCACCTCACCTCACATCACCTCATCTCACCTCACCTCACCTCACCTCACCTCACTTTATCTCATCTTATCTCACCTCACCTCACCTCACCTCACCTCACTTTACCTCACCCATCTCACCTCACCTCACCTTACCTCACCTCACCTTACCCATCTCACCTCACGTCACTTCACAGCATGTATACATTTATATATTCTGATTCTGGTAATGTCGTGGTTAAATGAATCTTAACTATACACAATAGCTTTAGTATTATTACGATATTATGTAATTGTCTACAAAGTTACATAATAGTTATGTTGAAATAAACTAGTGATCATAATTACACAAAATTACAATCTGATACACTATTTACATATTTTAATATGTGTACACATTTTGATTTTATTACTAATTTCAATAATTAACTAATTGATTATAGTAAATTGTTAAAAAAAGATATGGTAAATAATATTTACTGAATATTTTCATATATATTTATTTATTGCTAGTGAACAAATATACGGTGTGTATATTTATAGTGTACTACTTAAAATATACCTGATAATGATAAATATGATATATATATATATATATATATATATATATATAACATATATGTTATATATATGATGGAATATGTTAGTAGTTAATCATAAATATATATATATATATATATATATATATATACATATATATATATATATATATATATATATATATATATATATATATATATATATGAATATATATATATGTGTGTGTACATGGAGATATAATATATGAACTCCCTCTTTATATTAAGCAACAATCAATGTGTTCAAATATACATTCTATTGTATATGTGTATTCTTTCGAAATACAGTTAAATGAATGTTTGAAATTACTTAATTTTGTAGAACTTTAAGCGATGGAATAATAATTATGGATGAGTGTTGTAAATAAAATAATATCATGTCATCGTTTCAATTTATATATTCAAGTATATAAATATATTCCACAATAGATTACTTCCGGGTTATAGTTGAAACGATTTACAATATACAATACCAGTATTAGTTTTTATTGTTATTCGTCGTAATCATTAGATGTATATTATTAATATGCATTGCATTGCACGGCGTGAGTCAATTATATTCTATGCATGGTGAATATAATCACTTCATCATAAAAATATCACGTTTCCAGTTTCTAACATCCACTAGCCTCGGCCATTACTATTCAAATGTCTTAAAAGTGTATCTGTCTTTAATGCTTTATACGCGTTAATGACCGGTACTCGGTTTGACCTAGTTCCGATCGGTATCTAAATATAAACGTAGTACTAGGTGAAAACGTTCAGTGATTGAACAACGGCCCACATCCAGGGTGCGAATATAAAACTCCCAACGGACCACGACAGACTTCGTCTCAGAATCGGGTCGCGGTGGAATAGTAAAGAGGTCATCGTTTTACCGACTTGCAGAATGTTACAGGGCTGTTAATACTATTACACTACACCTAGATAGATCTCGGCTATCTTGATCAAATTGTCTAATTTATATCGTGTTAGAGATGATATTTTAGACTAACTGGTAGTTGTAAATGTTTTCTATTCTGAATTATCAAAGCTACAGGAATGTCGAGCTATGTCAGATATACTTTATATAGTATAATCTGAGAACTATATACAACCATTTGATGAACGGGTATATGGATACGTTATTAAAAAATTGAGTATATCTATAGTAATTTTAAAATCTGTATTCTAATTCCCGATAAAATGTATTTATTATATAATACCCCGATACAAGATTTTGTTTATTTGTCATACTAGCATTATGACGTTTACTCTAATCAATTAAGTTACTTAGAAACCTATGCCTTTAGTTATAAATTCCAATCCACTTGTACTCGTATTACAAAGCTTTATTGAAGTCATTAGAAAGATCTTTAACATTTTTTAATAAATAAAATATTTAGGTATGCATGTAAAATGGTTGACATATATCGTATATGTTATCACATTAGATATTTATTATCATAATATTCATAAAAACTATGTCATTATTGATACACACACATACCCACACATACACATACACATACACACATACACACACACACACACACATATATATATATATATATATATATATATATATATATTAAAGGTATGCGCACGCGTGATAAGAAAAATTGTTTATATCAAAAGAATCACTCAACACTGATAAACAGATTTTGCGAAATTAACTAAACGCCCTAAAATATAATTATATTAGAACCACCGTTATGATGAATTAGTACGTTTTAATATACATTAATAACGCTATTAATGAGATTATCGCACGTTATGGATGTTTTCCATTTTTGGAAATATTTATCAGAAGTATGTTGAAAATATTTAGCGAGCACGTGACTAATATTGAATAACCTCTAAATCATTGCGTCCCATTTAAATTAAGATACATTATTCTTCCTTGTATAAAGCTTTAAAAGATCTCAGATGCCCGTTCAAAATAAATAATATACTTGCATGTGTGTAAATTATACAATGTTGAGTAATATATTACACAACACTAATATTAAACCTATGAATTAATTGAATTTCTATTGTTTAAATTACAATAGCTGGATGCCCTTGTAAAGTTAAGGAATGCATGATAAGTAAATGTATCCATATAAGTAATAATACCCATATAGTATTAATTTCAATTATATTTATTATGTATTAATTGCATTCATGTATGATATATATAATTATGATATTGTGTATGAAATTCACATCATTATTATATAATTATAAGTTTCAGTTGTTGGTAGCTACAATCAATATAAACATAAGTGTATGGATTTTAAAGATAATGCTACTAAAAATGTAGATTTCTAATTATGGAAATCTAATTCCACTGAAAATAAAATTACTGGATTCGAAGTCAAATTTCAATAATCATTTATTTTAACACGCATATATGTTATCAATACCATAATAAGGGTTAATAAGGCGTGGGGTTGGTTAATTAACCCAATAGCTATATTAATGTCCAGATTATAAATATATATAAATATTTATGTTACGGGATATGAGTTGACTCACCATCTTTTTCGTAATGAATACAATATGATATTGAATGTTTTAAACAACAAAGTGTTATTCGATCACAGCTATTAATACTTCGGTAATATTATAATAAACTATTGATAGGTAGTAAACTATAATTTTAATACTGGAAGTCGATTTATCCCTTCACCCTTGTCCAATATGGCAAATGTCTAAGTCATTTTAATGGCTGATTCTTGGTATACTTCAAAAGAAATCCAATCGCTTAATGAATAACTATTAATAGCTATTAAACTGATATAAAACGGCTTAAATTGATATTAATTATGAAAATTGTACCCAAGATTGTACTGCCTATGCAAGCATGAAAAATATTATATAATATACTCTCCTCTATAGATAAATATATACACAAATATTTGGACAAGAAACATGACCACCTAATTATGTACTGCCTTCCACTACATCTCACTACTTCTCACTACTTCTCACTACCTCTCATTACATCTCACTACTTCTAACGACTTCTCACTACTTTTCACTAATTCTCACTACTTCTCACTACTTCTCACTATTTCCTACGACATGTCACTACTTCTCACTACTTCTCACTAATTCTTACTACATCTCACTATTTCTCACTACCTCCTACGACATCACACTACATCTCACTACTTCTCACTACTTATCACTATATCCTATGACATCTGACTACATCTCACTACTTCTCACTACATCTAACTACATCTCACTACATCTCACTTCTTCTCACTAGCTCCTACGACATCTCACTACTTTTCATTACTTCTCACTACTTCTCACTACCTCCTACGACATATCACTACAGCTCACTACTTCTCACTACTCCTCACTACATCTCACTACTTATCACTACCTCCTACGATATCACACTACATATCACTACTTCTCACTACTTCTCACTACATCTCACTACTTCTGTCTAACTCCTACGATATCACACTACATCTCACTACTTCTCACTACTTTTCACTACTTCCTACGACATCTTACTACATCTCACTACATCTCACTACTTCTCACTACATCTCACTATATCTCACTATTTCTCTCTAGCTCCTACAACATCTCACTACTTTTCATTACTTCTCACTACTTCTCACTACCTCCTACGATATCTCACTACATCTCACTACTTCTCACTACTTCTCACTACATCTCACTACTTCTCACTACATCTCGCTACTTCTCACTACCTCCTACGACATCACACTACAGCTCACTACTTCTCACTACTTCTCACTACTTCTCACTACTTCTCACTACATCTCACTACTTCTCACTACCTCCTACGATATCTCACTACATCTCACTACTTCTCACTACTTATCACTACTTATCACTACTTCTCACTACATCTCACTACATCTCACTACATCTCACTACATCTCACTACTTCTCACTACATCTCACTTCTTCTTACTACCTTCTACGACATCACACTACATATCACTACTTCTCACTACTTTTCACTACCTCCTACGACATCTTACTACATCTCACTACTTCTCACTACATCTCACTACATCTCACTACTTCTCTTTAACTCCTACGATATCTCACTACTTCTCACTACTTCTCACTACTTCTCACTACATCTCACTACTTCTCTCTAACTCCTACGACATCACACTACATCTCACTACTTCTCACTACTTTTCACTACCTCCTACGACATCTTACTACTTCTCATTACTTATCACTAATTCCACTAATAAACAACTTATAATGCCTACCTCTCGAATAGCCACTTATATAAATATCGCGAAAGACATTAAGCTACACCACGCCCATACATAGACTACCTCTTCAATTAACTCTCCCCCACCTACACCAACGCCCACTCTTAAACTCACCGCTATTCATCATATGAACTTATCTATTTAGCCTTGCCATTTGTACCACCGACTCCGTCATTTCACGACCATCTCTGCTCTAATGGATTTGACCTACGCATACGAATTAATGCACATACGCATATGAATGTGTAATCTGATAATGGATCATATCCTAATTGGAATCTGGGATATACTGTACAGTATATACTATATATACTACAATGTATATCGCACAGTGTGCGACGCACACCTCATACAGCACATCGCACATCGCACACCGCACACCGCACACCGCACACCGCATACTGTAAACATCTCGCATGCACCTTGCAATCTGCCGCATAGTAAAAATGTACCTCGGAGTTTCAACCAATGAACCTGAAGATTATCTAAGATATAAATAGACTGTCAATTAATGTATATACTTTATATTCAAAAAACACTACTGGATTATAAAGTCACTCTCTTAACAATGTTATTGTTTTAATATATACATATATATATATATATATATATATATATATATATATATATATATATGTGTGTGGGTATATGTAAGTATACATATATTTGTACTAAAATAAAACGTGTACAATACATAGCATATATATATATATGGTTTTTGTAGTAATATCATCAATTTAAAAAATTAGAAAGTATATAATTGTAAGGTAATAAATATGAGGGAAGTAAGTGTAGAGGAGATAAGAACGAGGAATATAACGGAGAATAGGAATGCAAGTGCAATGGAGTGGTTTGTATTAATGTGTGGTAATATTAAATAAAATAATTTGGAAAAATAGTTTATCTTATTGGTAGAAATATGTAAAATAGGTATTAAAGTGTCTTAAAAGTGTCTTAAAAGTGTCTTAAAAGTGTCTTAAAAGTGTTTTAAGAAGTATTCTAAGTTTTGTTAATATTAAAAATATGCGTGTTCGTGTGTGTGTGTTCGTACATGTTTATGTGTGTTTGTGTGTGTGTGTGTGGGTGTGTGTGTGTATGTATATATATAAAGTACATTGAACTTCGTATTTCTATATAGCCAGATTCTTTTAAAATTTGATATATATTTATTTTATTTTTCGTAATATATATTATCAATGATTATTGAGCTTTAATATTGTAGATAATTATATTGAGTTATATTAAAAACCTAATTATATTAATTATTAAGCTATATATAGATTATTTACTATACTATATATTTCCAACTAATTTATATGTAAATTTGATCCGGGTTGTTAGCCGTTTTAATAATTAATTAAAGTTATTATTTTTAATCTAATTTTTTTATTACGAAGTCTAATAAAAGTGCAATCATAATAATAAAGTATACATAAGTATACATAAGTATTTTCAATTGTCACATAATTAATACAAAACTTTTTCAAATTTTGGTATTTTTCATAATAATTTTTAAATATATATTTGTTTATAAAATTATGTAAATTCACAATTTTCACATGAAATTAATATATTTAAAATATAATGATATGCAAACCATAATATAAATGAATCTACAAATTTTCTCGACTTGTATACATTTTGGTTATCTATTGATATGATCTAATAATTCCATCAAACAACGCTAAGCGTATGAGATGTCCTGTTTTAATTTATATATATTACATTATATTTTTTTAAATATTATTATAATACTTGTATATATAATGTATTTATATATTTATCCTTGAACTAAGTATTATTAACAGTGGATACTAATACTTTTTATTAATTATTTAACTAAACATTTTAGTTTTTTTAATTTTCTTTATATATTTTTAATTGAGTATTTAATTTGTTACATCGAATTGGAATTTTAATCTATAAAAATATGTAAAGAGAATAACAAATGATGAACATTATATTAAAACTAAGTTTCTAAAATCTATTTTTAAAGTCTTTGTTGCATTAAAACATTTTATTCCGTGTGAACTCTAACAATTAAAGTCTCCCAAAAATTATATTTTATTGTGATGCGACTTGTTTATCCTATACAAAAGAAAAAGGGAATCCTATATATTATATTCAATTTTAAAACAATGCATTTTAAAATAAGTAATGTTTTATATTTTTACTTATGCATAAACGAGTGAACGAAGTTTATGATTTCGTTTCAACATATTTATAAATAATTAAATCCACACTATTTCCCCCTTTGAACAATTGACGTGATTAGTTATTTTTATATTCTTATCGGTACATTTTTCATACTCTAAAAATATGTGATCTATTTCTAAATAAAGTAAATACTTTTGATCATTACTAGTATGCCGAATATTACATCATATTTCCAAATTTGAATGTTTATAGCCCGGCGAGGATTCAAGTGATATGTAACATTGTATACATTATAAAATGATACTTTAGATAAAAATAAGAATGTTGCATAATAGAGTTATTTAAAGCTATTTATAGTGATTGCAAATATTATGTTAATACTAAATTAAGAAAATATATCGTATGAATTTATATATCTATAAAATCAGATATATTCTTTAAATTTAAAATAAATATTAAAATACTATTGAACATTTTTTATGTAAACCTAAACCAATTGGTATATTTTAAAATATGAAAGAATACTTTTGTATATTTACTAAATTAGATATAAAATGGAATAGTGATATTATATTCATCATACTAATAAATCGAATACTTTATTATTTTAGATTTAACTATAGTTAGAGAATTTAGAAAGAATATAGACCTATAATTCAATATATATTCTATTTCAACCTTTTATTTTTAATAATAATCGTGTGTTATATACCAATTATATAACTATTTTAATATTACTAAGCAATGAACATACTTATAATTCTATTAGGAAATAACATTATGACTAATAAATTTTAAAATAATACAATATATTTTTTTGTAAAATACTATGAATGATTTATCTTCAGATTAAATAAATAATTTATTAATAATATTATATTATATTAGTTATCCTATATAAGAAATATAACATTATTTAAAAATTATAATGTTATGGTATAAATTATATAATAATATAGTTTAATTTATTAATTCATAAATACATTTAACTCAAATAAAATTAGCCTCAATGGTATTATGCAAATGCATTATGATGACATTTATTATATTTATAACTGTATTCGTTTCAAATAACATTTGCGAAACTTAAATATGTTGGTGATTTAAATAGTATTAATACTAAATTTCAATATAATTTCACATAATTATTTATTAATAATTTTTATAGTTTATTAATAATAAACTATTTATTAAATAATAAATTAATCAATATAAAAATATATTGAACAAGCCGAAATTAATTCTTATTATTTTGAAATATAACATTTTAAAAATATAATTCATTATTAATTATAAGAATCTTAAAATGAATTCATAGTTTAAATTAAATGTTGACAACAATACGACTTGATTGTTATCCAGGAAAACAAATCATGTCACAACAATTACTCCAACAACCAAATTAGGTGTTTTAGATTGATTTTGGTAATTGTAGGTTGTAATTGAAACAACTACTCTATTATTAACAGGTTGTAAAATATAATCATCCTATTACAACTATAATATATATATTTATATATATATATATATATATATATATATATATATATATATATATATATATATATATATATATATATATGTACACATATATATATATTATTAAATATAGTGTAAAAATTAAAATCCGTATTGGTAATACAATTTATAATTATAGAATATAAAAAACAAAACATTTAGTTATTGTTGTTATATAGTTAATTATTGTAAAAGTTTTTTACAATAATTTAAATTCAAACTAATAATTTCAATTTAAATATATTTATACTTTTTTTTTACATATAGAACAAAAAACTATACATGTTATTTTTATAAGTATTTTTGAAATTAATCTTGAATAACATAATAAAGTGATGACATATTCACTAATTGATTAAGTATATTTATATTATAATAATATAAAATAGTTTAATAAATAATATTTTTAGTATTTCTATTCATATTAAACTTTATATCTATGTTTGCAGCATATTTGGTTATCAACTTGATATCTATGTTTGTAATATTTATTAATACATTTCAAACATCGCATATTCTTTGGTTATCTTGTGTTATTATATGCTCTGTTGTTTATTTATTTACAAAGTAAATTACTTGATTTATTTATACATAATATTTTAGCTTTTAATAATATTCCTTTTACTAATATTATTATAATCAATATTTATTATATTAATATATTACATACAATTCAAAAGAGGAAACAATAATATATCATATAATGATGATTATTGTATTTTAAATAATAATAATTGAAAACAATGCATTTATTGTTGATAAAATATATGTTGGCAATAGTTAATATTGTTCTAATGGTAAATATTTATAATTATAATATTTATGCTCTATTGAAAATATATTTATAGTTGTGATAATCAATTTATCAAGAAGTCGAAATGAGAATACTTTAAAATAATCCAGCTCGTAAAATACGCTACTTTCTCCTCAATTTAAAACTGGGTTACATTATTATTTATAATGCATACTATATGATATGACGTATTGATTGCATGATATGTTATATTATATTTAAAGTATCTATTTGTATAAGTATGTCAGTCTAATTGTATTAAATATGTTTCTATAATAAATAACAACATTAAAATAGAAATATATATAATTTCTAATATGTGTATACTAACAGAAAATGAGGGAATATCCAACGATATTTCTAACTGTGTTATATATATTATATATATGTTATATATATTATTAATATACATGTTTTTATATAATGCTAAATCCTGATTATGAAATAATATACTATAAATGTATAAACTTTTATTAATAATATATTTTTTATTTATGTTATAATAGCTATTATGTTTCTGGTTTCTTGGGAATGATAGAATTATTAAAGATATCCAAATGCATTATGGCATAATTCCGTGTTAAATAATGAATAATGTAAACAAACTACATTTTGTTTACATATATTTATACATATAGATAACAAAAAATCAGTATACAAATTATTATTTAGTGAATTTATATGTTTGAACAATGAATAACAATTATAATATATGGGTTGAGAGATTATATTGAAATAAATCTATTTAAATTATAAATCATGTTATAAAAACAATACTTGATTTACGATCATCCATCACTACCTCCATTCGTTAATTAACTAATGGGATCTTCATATCGCATAAATAACCTAAATCGTAGTGTCTATTACCGAATAGCATTTCCCCCGTTTCATGAATCAGAAGATCGTAAAAACCGGCAGGCCGTAACAATGCGCAAGTTTTTCAAGACCTCAATCTATCGGTCACCGTCTCCTCATCCTCCTCCCCCTTTGATCCCACCGACCGTTGCTAATCGCTATTCCAAATATTCGGTCGACATGTAACACTATTTATATCCACAAAATATTCGCATATATATATATTATAAAATATACATATGTATCGAGCCTATTGCTAAATGCACATCGTATGCCGGATCTAGCCGTCCCAACGATGCATGATTAATAACTTTCCTTTGTTCCCGGAGAAGGCTCTAGCGAAACGTCCGCCGAGGCTCGTTTGTCTATTGTTACACGTGTACGGCTAGTCCGTTATCCAATAAACCGGAGATGCACCTCAGGACAATTCGCCCGTTTAACGGGCGAGCGGTTCTCCACACGATGAGTTGCCAGAATCTCGCGCATAATTCTGTGCTAGTCGTGTGCCAAGACCCATAGGCATATGAACATAGATAGGAGATATTAGTGTACCGAGTATACTGCACGTCGTATATAGTGTACTATGTTCAGTGTACACTGTACAGTGTACAGCGTGTGGTGTTTGCTATTGAATAGCTACCACTGACATAATGCCTAGAATAATAACATATTACCTAATATTGCATAACCTCAGGATTATTATGAATATACTAATGATGATAAAAACTATAATCTGCATAAAATCTTCTTTGAATTACGAATGTTTTTCAACTTATGTTCAATTAAAATTATAAAGGTTAGGAATAAACTATAAAAAAGTAACTATAAAAAATATTTTGTGGTATTTTAAATAATGCTGTAATTTTATTGAAATCTTTGATTGGGTGAAATTTTATTTTACAATAAAGTAATCATTAGATGAATAGTATTCATTGAATAAGTTATTATTTTATTAAATAATATAGATATATAATCGTATACATTTAATATGCATTCAAAACTGAATTAAACTAGTAATCTTTTAATATTGTAGGCGTATCATAAGAATATTAAATTAAAATAAGCGTCAAAACGATTATATATAGTAGCTTTAATATATTGATTACTTCTAATATAATAGAAATAAATAGTAGTATTACATAATCATAACAATTATTTTGAATTGAATATATTTATTTTTAAATCCATATTTTTATTTCATCTCAATGGTAGTACTAATTAATAGTATCAATATACTGGTATAAAGAACACATGGGTAAATGCTTGCCATGGGTAAATGCTATATTATATATTATTATACATTATATGATTCGCTTATGAAAAATACATCTAATATATTATATTTATACATATTTAATTATAATTTGTTTACAGATATATCATATATGTTATTTTTTATTTTTATTTAATACTTATACTTTTACAATTTTTACATATACATTTAAATATTAATGAACTAAATATTTATAATTTCGTATATATAGTATATAGCATCGTTGTTATTATATATAGAACTGTTTATTACATTATAAATTAATTTCATTGGGTACGTGAATCAATAATGAAAAAACAGTAAATATATCGGAAAGAAAAAATAATTAAAATATAATACAAACATTTACATAAAATGAACATATTAAAAAAATAATAAATACTTGTGCAAAATTTGGTTCAAGTATTTTCAACTGTAAGTTCACTTCTGAATTGGAAGGTGACTTATAAAAGACTGTTTCAGGCAAATGAGTAGTACTGTCATTTATGTTGTATAAGTAATCGACTTTACAAGTAGTTACTAGTAGTTTAATCCTTTATAACTAAAAGGTATATATTCAGGTATATACATTATTTATAATACAGAAGATACTTCTCTATGTCACCGTATTCATATTTTAAATACATCTCTTAGTGATTTATGTTGAATTGATTAAAACATTAATATTTTTTAAAATTATTTTCGAATAAGGATATTTATAATAATTACTAGATAATTTATTAAATATTTGGTAATTCATAAAAATAAAAAATTAAAACTATCATCAAAATAAATTATTATTTGCAGAAATATGGTATGGATCATATGATATTCACCATAAGATCAGTTAAGTAAATATATACATTATTTAATATACATTTATATATGCATATATATATATATATATATATATATACTATGTTTGAAAACTAATCGGTGAAAGAATAGATAAGCTGTGTAGAAAGAATGGATAAGGTCCTTGCGAGGATATCGTTTGGTTACAGCTTAAGTACATCCAACTGCATATTATACTTCAATAAAGTAGAAATGTAAACATAAACTAAGCTCATATTAAATTCACTCATGTTTTGTAGTATTCGCTACAGTGCGTTCATACTACATTATGAAAGTAAGAGATAAGTAGATACCCACTAATGTAACACATACTTACCTAAGTAGATACCCACTAATGCCGTACATATCTACCTAAGTAGATACCCATTAATTCATTCATAAGATATGATCGATATGAAAATAATACAAAATAATTGAACCGCATTAGATTCGCATATCAACATTCAACAATGCGTATGATGATGTACTTATATCTCATGTACTATATTGGCTTTAGATGGAGTAGGGTATTAGTATTGAGTTGATAATCCTATCTAGAGTAAGTAACGCAAAGTATTAATGGGAATTGATTGTCTGAAATCGAATATGATATAGTAGTAGTTAATATGCAGAGATATAGTAGTAACATATAGTAATATGTGGAGTGAGTATTATTTATTAGTAGTTAGTAATATTAGTAGTTAGTAGTTAGTAGTATAAGTATTTAGCTGGGACGAGTAATAATAGATTCCAATGTATATAATTGATTTAGTGCAAATTATACAATTCTCAATCGAATTTCCTAACAGAATAGTTCGGATTTATCCGATCTGGTCTTTTCCCCTTGGGAATTATGCAATACATCGTTCTGTTTTTATTGAATTAATATACTAGCATTACGTGCCCTGATTTAGTGGATGATTTTATTACGTGTTTTATCATAGGTTACGGGGTTATTTCCGCTTCAAACTAGGCTGGAAAGGGGGTGCTAACGCTTGGACCACGTATCTCAGAGAACTCGATGATATACTAATTATTTACAAAATTTATAATATAAAAAAATACTAATATTATCTATTTAAATACAGAAATATTTCGTAATATGAAACATGAAAACATCCTTATTGTCGTCTGTTGCAATCTATGCACTTTATAAATGGCTGCTTTAATAAATCACCACGATCCACATCTAAAACATATACTGCATAATATGTTCGTTATGTAATCTATCCTGTCCATGTTCCTATGCATAAGATGTATATACACTAAATTCTACTTCAAGATTTACCTAAAACTGTCCTTAAAATACTCCATTACGTATGTAATATGTGTATGTATGTGCACGCATATATACAATATATAAATATATATATAGGGGAAAATAATGTATGTTATAATAATAATTATTATTAGCATTTTAATACTACTTATGTAAAGATATAATTATAAATATTTCATAAGTTTAGACCTTCATGTATATTCCACGATTAGAGGAAATTATAATATATTTAATATATTAATTATAAATAGTTGAACACATGTATAGAATGAAAGTGAGAGAGAACTGTGAGAGTTATCTAGCTATCTAGGTAGAATGCTTTAGTTGACTGATGATTAGTAGGCATGATAGATTATAGGAAGGGAGATATATTGAAAAAAAAGAGGGAGAGAAAGGGAATGAAGTAGAGGGAGAGAATAAAAGAAATGATATTGAAATAACGCATATAGTCGAGATATAGGGAAGGAGTGGGATTAGGTTGATATAACAGATAATGAAAGTAGATACGGTAAAATATGTTCATTATAAATACAATATAATATAATGATTTACATTGACACGTATACTCTTTAAGATATCTTAAGCATTATCCGGTAGAGTGTTTCCGCGTGAAGGCAGGGGATGCAATAAACAATAACTTGAAGGGATTGGTCAGTGGCATTTCTCAATCTCCTCCTCCGAAACATCCATAATATCGACCTCGTTATATAATAGAGTCAAACATAGAGACGCCTCGGGCTAACTGATTAGTAGTGGTCAGTGGTGGTCAGCACCGGTCAAATAGGGAATTCTGGCCGGCGATGTGTAGTTATCGGTACGGTGAAGTGGAAAATGATAGAACATTACTGAAGGATGAGTCATAGTTATAGTCGTAGCATTACGGACAAATGTTGTGCAGATACAGTGTGATATTATTGGTCAGTACTCGTGGTCAGTTCTTGTGGTCAGTTCTCGTGGTCGGTAATTGTGGCCAGTAATGGTCGACGGTAATCAGTAAATGCTTAAATATAGTCTATACTTCTCAGTATCCGTAAGTTATGTTATAAATACTGAAAGCCAGAGTTTGAGTATTATATAATTATATATGTATATATATATATATAAATATATATATATATATATATATATATATATATATATATATATATATACATATATATACATATATATACATATATATACATATATATATATATATATATATATATATTATAATTGGTAATCAGCAGACATATGAATTACTAATTAATAATATCTAGTAAATTAGATATTCATAATTGATCTCATATAAACCTTAATAATATATAATACACTACCTAACCCACCATCTTACACACACACTTACATTATCTTACCTTAACATTCACACTACCTTGCATTACCTTACATACTACTTTACCTAACCTTACCTTACTTTACCTTAACGTATCTTACTTTAACTTACTTTACCTTACCTTACATTATTTCTAATACATAACACAGTATTACATCCTACACTAGCATACAAATATCCTTACATATTAACTAATACACTACCTCGCATATAATCTCGCACATCATCTCGCACACCATGTCGCACACCATCTCGCACATCATCTCGCACACCATCTCGCACATCATCTCGCACACCATCTCGCTCATCATCTCGCAAACCATCTCGCGCACTATCTCGAACACCATCTCGCACACTATGTCGCACATTATATATCATGCTAATTGGCATAGAAAACCTCTAACTGGTATACAGCTGTTTATAGACCAACATACTATATTTCTCATTAATATTAATAATCATTAATATCATAAAATATTATGACATCTTAATCAGATTCACACTTTTCCAAACCCAATCTCAAGAGTACTTCGATATACACACTTTCACTATACTCTGTAATCACTTCATTTATATTTCTTTTCGAACGCATATACTTATTATTTTCCGGATTATGTAACCATATAATACGATGTAAATATGCTATTTGATCTCACACAACACCATAACAAAATGTAATAACTACACGAAACAGTACAATACCATAGAACACCACATTCACACCATATTAAACCACGCAACCCCCTAAAATATCACACCACACCACACCATATGTACCACCTTGCACTCCATATTACAAATCATCGTACGCACAACATTGAATACAAATTCGATAATCCTCGATATCAAGGCCCCGTGCATCTATTCTATTTATAGATGATGATTTTGCATATCATATGGTATTACGTTTAAACCCCTTCTAAACCCCGCCGTTTTACTATTAACCTTTACTAACAACATCAAATCGTACGTAAAGTCTATATCTTCCCCTACCTATCAAAACACCACTTATCCAGATCAGGCCAACCGACATGGACTCTTACGCAATCGCACTAAACAACTCTAGGGCAGACGACATCCTCAGATCTCTGTTGGCTCCGGACATCACCAAGGAACGCAAATCATTCTACTTGAAACTGCTCGGGGCTAATAACGTGGAGGATCTCGTAAATAAGGTTACGCAATGTATCCTATTCTATTACGTAATACCTTAGGTGACGTCTAGTTAGCCGTTGTATCTATACGTCTGGATGAGATTATTTACTACATTAGATCTAACAACCAGACAATCATTTTAATTTCATATCAGATATTGTGATCACGATAGTATTTTTTAGATAATAAAACCGAAATAATTAAATTTTAAGATACATCAGCCTTAAGATAATCGTGGTACCTGACAAGCATAATACATTAGTATAAGACATTAGATAAAGACCGATCTCGTATTACTATATTAGTCTGTAAGACTGTAGATAATGACAGTAGATACATATCGCTATCGTGCTATTATCTACGATATCGTGATACGTTTAATCTGGCAATAAGATAATCTAAAATGAAAAGCTGTCGTTTAATAAACTTCATATATAAGTTATATAAGCTTTAGGCTTGAATACTTGTATTTGTCCGTTAATGTGTTTTCCGTGTAATTACTTTTGAAATACAATATTTTGTATTATAAATTATATATAATAAATTATACATTGTATAATATGTATTACATTTATACGCTGTATATTGTACAATCTACTCTATACATTAATCATAACATATAATATGATGTTTTAATTAGCAAACAATAACTTACCGTAGGAGATACAAATATATGTAATATTAATATATAATACACTTATAATTGCTATAATATATAAAAGGATTATGGTATTGATATTATACTTATAGGGTTTATAAGTATAATAACCTCTACTTACACCAACATCTACCTACACCAACCTCTACTTACACCAACCTCCACTTACACCAACCTCTACTTACACCAACCTCTAATTACATCAACCTCTACTTACACCAACCTTTACTTACACCGAGCTCTACTTACACCAACCTCTACTTACACCAACCTCTAATTACATCAACCTCTACTTACACCAACCTCTACTTACACCGAGCTCTACTTACACCAACCTCTACTTACACCAACCTCTACTTACACCAACATCTACTTACACCAACCTCCACTTACACCAACCTCTACTTACACCAACCTCTACTTACACCAACCTCTACTTACACCAACCTCTACTTACACCAACCTCTACTTACACCAACCTCTACTTACACCAACCTCTACTTACACCAACCTCTACTTACACCAACCTCTACTTACACCAACCTCTACTTACACCAACCTCTACTTACACCAACCTCTACTTACACCAACTTCTACTTACACCAACCTCTACTTACATCGTGCTCTACTTACACCAACCTCTACTTACACCAACCTCTACTTACACTACCTCTACTTACACCAACCTCTACTTACACCAACCTCTACTTACACCAACCTCTACTTACACCAACCTCTACTTACACCAACCTCTACTAACACCAACCTCTACTTACATCGTGCTCTACTTACACCAACCTCTACTTACACCAACCTCTACGTACACCAACCTCTACTTACACCAACCTCTACTTACACCAACCTCTACTTACACCAACCTCTACGTACACCAACCTCTACTTACACCAACCTCTACTTACACCAACCTCTACTTACACCAACCTCTACTTACACTACCTCTACTTACACCGACCTCTACTTACACCAACCTCTACTTACACCAACCTCTACTTACACCAACCTCTACTTACACCAACCTCTACTTACACCAACCTCTACTTACACCGACCTCTACTTACACCAACCTCTACTTACACCAACCTCTACTTACACCAACCTCTACTTACACCAACCTCTACTTACACTACCTCTACTTACACCAACCTCTACTTACACCAACCTCTACTTACACCGACCTCTACTTACACCAACCTCTACTTACACCAACCTCTACTTACACCAACCTCTACTTACACCAACCTCTACTTACACCGACCTCTACTTACACCAACATCTACTTACACCAACCTCTACTTACACCGACCTCTACTTACACCAACCTCTACTTACACCAACCTCTACTTACACCGACCTCTACTTACACCAACCTCTACTTACACCAACCTCTACTTACACCAACCTCTACTTACACCAACCTCTACTTACACCAACCTCTACTTACACCAACCTCTACTTACACCAACCTCTACTTACACCGACCTCTACTTACACCGACCTCTACTTACACCAACCTCTACTTACACCAACCTCTACTTACACCAACCTCTACTTACACCAACCTCTACTTACACCAACCTCTACTTACACCAACCTCTACTTACACCAACCTCTACTTACACCAACCTCTACTTACACCAACCTCTACTTACACCAACCTCTACTTACACCAACTTCTACTTACACCAACCTCTACTTACACCAACCTCTACTTACACCAACCTCTACTTACACCAACCTCTACTTACACCAACCTCTACTTACACCAACCTCTACTTACACCAACCTCTACTTACACCAACCTCTACTTACACCAACTTCTACTTACACCAACCTCTACTTACACCAACCTCTACTTACACCAACCTCTACTTACACCAACCTCTACTTACACCAACCTCTACTTACACCAACTTCTACTTACACCAACCTCTACTTACACCAACCTCTACTTACACCAACCTCTACTTACACCAACCTCTACTTACACCAACCTCTACTTACACCAACCTCTACTTACACCAACCTCTACTTACACCAACCTCTACTTACACCAACCTCTACTTACACCAACCTCTACTTACACCAACCTCTACTTACACCAACCTCTACTTACACCGACCTCTACTTACACCAACCTCTACTTACACCAACCTCTACTTACACCGACCTCTACTTACACCAACCTCTACTTACACCAACCTCTACTTACACCAACCTCTACTTACACCAACCTCTACTTACACCAACCTCTACTTACACCAACCTCTACTTACACCAACCTCTACTTACACCAACCTCTACTTACACCAACCTCTACTTACACCAACCTCTACTTACACCAACCTCTACTTACACCAACCTCTACTTACACCAACCTCTACTTACACCAACATCTACTTACACCAACCTCCACTTACACCAACCTCTACTTACACCAACCTCTACTTACACTACCTCTACTTACACCAACCTCTACTTACACCAACCTCTACTTACACCAACCTCTACTTACACTACCTCTACTTACACCAACCTCTACTTACACCAACCTCTACTTACACCAACCTCTACTTACACCAACCTCTACTTACACCAACCTCTACTTACACCAACCTCTACTTACACCAACCTCTACTTACACCAACCTCTACTTACACCAACCTCTACTTACACCAACCTCTACTTACACCAACCTCTACTTACACCAACCTCTACTTACACCAACCTCTACTTAAACTAACCTCTACTTACACCAACCTCTACTTACACCAACCTCTACTTACACCAACCTCTACTTACACCAACCTCTACTTACACCAACCTCTACTTACACCAACCTCTACTTACACCGACCTCTACTTACACCAACCTCTACTTACACCAACCTCTACTTACACCGACCTCTACTTACACCAACCTCTACTTACACCAACCTCTACTTACACCAACCTCTACTTACACCAACCTCTACTTACACCAACCTCTACTTACACCAACCTCTACTTACACCAACCTCTACTTACACCAACCTCTACTTACACCAACCTCTACTTACACCAACCTCTACTTACACCAACCTCTACTTACACCAACCTCTACTTACACCAACCTCTACTTACACCAACCTCTACTTACACCAACATCTACTTACACCAACCTCCACTTACACCAACATCTACTTACACCAACCTCTACTTACACCAACCTCTACTTACACCAACCTCTACTTACACCAACCTCTACTTACACAAACCTCTACTTACAATAACCTCTACTTACACCAACCTCTACTTACACCAACCTCTACTTACACTACCTCTACTTACACCAACCTCTACTTACACCAACCTCTACTTACACCAACCTCTACTTACACCAACCTCTACTTACACCAACCTCTACTTACACCAACCTCTACTTACACCAACCTCTACTTACACCAACCTCTACTTACACCAACCTCTACTTACACCAACCTCTACTTACACCAACCTCTACTTACACCAACCTCTACTTACACCAACCTCTACTTACACCAACCTCTACTTACACCAACCTCTACTTAAACTAACCTCTACTTACACCAACCTCTACTTACACCAACCTCTACTTACACCAACCTCTACTTACACCAACCTCTACTTACACCAACCTCTACTTACACCAACCTCTACTTACACCAACCTCTACTTACACCAACCTCTACTTACACCAACCTCTACTTACACCAACCTCTACTTACACCAACCTCTACTTACACCAACCTCTACTTACACCAACCTCTACTTACACCAACCTCTACTTACACCAACCTCTACTTACACCAACCTCTACTTACACCAACCTCTACTTACACCAACCTCTACTTACACCAACCTTTACTTACACCAACCTCTACTTACACCAACCTTTACTTACACCAACCTCTACTTACACCAACCTCTACTTACACCAACTTCTACTTACACCAACCTCTACTTACACCAACCTCTACTTACACCAACCTCTACTTACACCAACCTCTACTTACACCAACCTCTACTTACACCGATCTCTACTTACACCAACCTCTACTTACACCAACCTCTACTTACACCAACCTCTACTTACACCAACCTCTACTTACACCAACCTCTACTTACACCAACCTCTACTTACACCAACCTCTACTTACACCAACCTCTACTTACATCAACCTCTACTTACACCCACCTCTACTTACACCAACCTCTACTTACACCAACCTCTACTTACACCGAGCTATGCTTACACCAACCTCTACTTACACCAACCTCTACTTACACCAACCTCTACTTACACCAACCTCTACTTACATCAACCTCTACTTACACCAACCTCTACTTACACCAATCTCTACTTACACCAACCTCTACTTACACCAACCTCTACTTACACCAACATCTACTTACACCAACCTCTACTTACACCAACCTCTACTTACACCAACCTCTACTTACACTACCTCTACTTACACCAACCTCTACTTACACCAACCTCTACTTACACCAACCTCTACTTACACCAACCTCTACTTACACCAACTTCTACTTACACCAACCTCTACTTACACCAACCTCTACTTACACCAACCTCTACTTACACCAACCTCTACTTACACCAACCTCTACTTACACCAACTTCTACTTACACCAACCTCTACTTACACCAACCTCTACTTACACCAACCTCTACTTACACCAACCTCTACTTACACCAACCTCTACTTACACCAACCTCTACTTACACCAACCTCCACTTACACCAACATCTACTTACACCAACCTCTACTTACACCAACCTCTACTTACACCAACCTCTACTTACACCAACCTCTACTTACACAAACCTCTACTTACAATAACCTCTACTTACACCAACCTCTACTTACACCAACCTCTACTTACACTACCTCTACTTACACCAACCTCTACTTACACCAACCTCTACTTACACCAACCTCTACTTACACCAACCTCTACTTACACCAACCTCTACTTACACCAACCTCTACTTACACCAACCTCTACTTACACCAACCTCTACTTACACCAACCTCTACTTACACCAACCTCTACTTACACCAACCTCTACTTACACCAACCTCTACTTACACCAACCTCTACTTACACCAACCTCTACTTAAACTAACCTCTACTTACACCAACCTCTACTTACACCAACCTCTACTTACACCAACCTCTACTTACACCAACCTCTACTTACACCAACCTCTACTTACACCAACCTCTACTTACACCAACCTCTACTTACACCAACCTCTACTTACACCAACCTCTACTTACACCAACCTCTACTTACACCAACCTCTACTTACACCAACCTCTACTTACACCAACCTCTACTTACACCAACCTCTACTTACACCAACCTCTACTTACACCAACCTTTACTTACACCAACCTCTACTTACACCAACCTTTACTTACACCAACCTCTACTTACACCAACCTCTACTTACACCAACCTCTACTTACACCAACCTCTACTTACACCAACCTCTACTTACACCAACCTCTACTTACACCAACCTTTACTTACACCAACCTCTACTTACACCAACCTTTACTTACACCAACCTCTACTTACACCAACCTCTACTTACACCAACCTCTACTTACACCAACCTCTACTTACACCAACCTTTACTTACACCAACCTCTACTTACACCAACCTCTACTTACACCAACCTCTACTTACACCAACCTCTACTTACACCAACCTCTACTTACACCAACCTCTACTTACACCAACCTCTACTTACACCAACCTCTACTTACACCAACCTCTACTTACACTACCTCTACTTACACCAACCTCTACTTACACCAACCTCTACTTACACCAACCTCTACTTACACCAACCTCTACTTACACCAACCTCTACTTACACCAACCTCTACTTACACCAACCTCTACTTACACCAACCTCTACTTACACCAACCTCTACTTACACCAACCTCTACTTACACTACCTCTACTTACACCAACCTCTACTTACACCAACCTCTACTTACACCAACCTCTACTTACACCAACCTCTACTTACACCAACCTCTACTTACACCAACCTCTACTTACACCAACCTCTACTTACACCAACCTCTACTTACACCAACCTCTACTTACACTACCTCTACTTACACCAACCTCTACTTACACCAACCTCTACTTACACCAACCTCTACTTACACCAACCTCTACTTACACCAACCTCTACTTACACCAACCTCTACTTACACCAACCTCTACTTACACCAACCTCTACTTACACCAACCTCTACTTACACCAACCTCTACTTACACCAACCTCTACTTACACCAACCTCTACTTACACCAACCTCTACTTACACCAACCTCTACTTACACCAACCTCTACTTACACCAACCTCTACTTACACCAACCTCTACTTACACCAACCTCTACTTACACCAACCTCTACTTACACCAACCTCTACTTACACCAACCTCTACTTACACCAACCTCTACTTACACCAACCTCTACTTACACCAACCTCTACTTACACCAACCTCTACTTACACCAACCTCTACTTACACCAACCTCTACTTACACCAACCTCTACTTACACCAACCTCTACTTACACCAACCTCTACTTACACCAACCTCTACTTACACCGTGCTCTACTTACACCAACATCTACTTACACCAACCTCTACTTACACCAACCTCTACTTACACCAACCTCTACTTACACCAACCTCTACTTACACCAACCTCTACTTACACCCAACTATATCTTAAATACTCAAATATGTATCTACATATGTCTGCTTAAACATCACTCACATATAAACTAGTATACCCTAGTAACCCTACTATATAGACACTTACACCCTATTAACCCTCGCATATAAACACTTATATCCTAGCAACCCTAACATATAAACACTTATACCTTAGTAACCCTCACATATAAACACTTATACCCTAGCAACCCTCTTATCTACACACTTATACCCTAGCAACCCTCACATATAAACACTTAAACCCTAGCAACCCTCACATTTGCGTATCCATACATTAATTCTCTTTCCATGCTAAAATGTCGCTTTGTTCACTGCCCTTTCCATATTCTAACTCATATTATATCATGCAATATATTCTAGAAATATATGCCTTAATTTAAAACCAATCAGTTGATATCTATATCTTCGCTATTCGTGTTAGCAGTTAACACATCCAGTAGATATATCTTATTTACACTGACATGTAAGTAAACTGGTAACATATAATAACATATTTTTAATAAATTTCTAATATCGGCTCATTTACTTCATCCAGTTGACCGGTATGATGTCATCCCAACTCGATTATGCAACCACGGACTACTACCCTCAACCCGGCTTGGTTATTGCGTGCTACCTAATATCCATAAGATGTCGTAATCGTATTTACATAATATAAATCAATAGAGAAAAACAAATGAACATCGTATTCAATATCCATATATGAAGTGATATGTAAAATATATTTAAATGTATATATTATAAATAAAAATTTGGGTTCTATTATTTTAATTTTATAAATAAGACTTTTGAAGTAGTTTTAATTACCATTCGAGGATATGTGAATTGAGCATACCTTGTATATTATATTAAATGTATACTCATTGAATGTAGAGTTTGTAAAAAGTTTAAGAAACTCGTAATTATATTACAAATATAAAATAATTGTAG
This sequence comes from Osedax frankpressi, assembly GCA_964035775.1. NCBI lineage: Eukaryota > Metazoa > Annelida > Polychaeta > Sabellida > Siboglinidae > Osedax > Osedax frankpressi. The sequence continues at coordinate 3,598,567 of OZ038317.1, forward strand.
ATTATGTTGAACTCTACTTTAAACTCTACTTTGAACTCTACTTTAAACTCTACTTTAAACTCTACCTTGAACTCTACTTTAAACTCTACTTTAAACTCTACTTTAAACTCTACTTTAAACTCTACTTTAAACTCTACTTTAAACTCTACTTTAAACTCTACTTTAAACTCTACTTTAAACTCTACTTTAAACTCTAATTTAAACTCTACTTTAAACTCTACTTTAAACTCTACTTTAAACTCTACTTTAAACTCTACTTTAAACTCTACTTTAAACTCTACTTTAAACTCTACTTTAAACTCTACTTTAAACTCTACTTTAAACTCTACTTTAAACTCTACTTTAAACTCTACTTTAAACTCTACTTTAAATTCTACTTTAAACTCTACTTGAAACTCTACTTTAAACTATACTTTAAACTCTATTTTAAACCCTACTTTAAACTCTACTTTAAACTCTACTTTAAGCTCTACTTTAAACTCTACTTTAAAATCTACTTTAAACTCTACTTTAAACTCTACTTTAAACTCTACTTTAAACTCTACTTTAAACTCTACTTTAAACTCTACTTTAAACTCTACTTTAAACTCTACTTTAAACTCTACTTTAAACTCTACTTTAAACTCTACTTTAAACTCTACTTTAAACTCTACTTTAAACTCTACTTTAAACTCTACTTTAAACTCTACTTTAAACTCTACTTTAAACTCTACTTTAAACTCTACTTTAAACTCTACTTTAAACTCTACTTTAAACTCTACTTTAAACTCTACTTTAAACTCTACTTTAAACTTTACTTTAAACTCTACTTTAAACTCTACTTTAAACTCTACTTTAAACTCTACTTTAAACTCTACTTTAAACTCTACTTTAAACTCTACTTTAAACTCTACTTTAAACTCTACTTTAAACTCTACTTTAAACTCTACTTTAAACTCTACTTTAAGCTCTACTTTAAACTCTACTTTAAGCTTTACTTTAAACTCTACTTTAAACTCTACTTTAAACTCTACTTTAAAATCTACTTTAAACTCTACTTTAAGCTTTACTTTAAACTCTACTTTAAACTCTACTTTAAACTCTACTTTAAACTCTACTTTAAACTCTACTTTAAATTCTACTTTAAACTCTACTTTAAACTCTACTTTAAGCTTTATTTTAAACTCTACTTTAAACTCTACTTTAAACTCTACTTTAAACTCTACTTTAAACTCTACTTTAAACTCTACTTTAAACTCTACTTTAAACTCTACTTTAAACTCTACTTTAAACTCTACTTTAAACTCTACTTTAAACTCTACTTTAAACTCTACTTTAAATTCTACTTTAAACTCTACTTTAAACTCTACTTTAAACTCTACTTTAAACTCTACTTTAAACTCTACTTTAAACTCTACTTTAAACTCTACTTTAAACTCTATTTTAAACTCTACTTTAAACTCTACTTTAAACTCTACTTTAAACTCTACTTTAAACTCTACTTTAAACTCTACTTTAAACTCTACTTTAAACTCTACTTTAAACTCTACTTTAAACTCTACTTTAAACTCTACTTTAAACTCTACTTTAAACTCTACTTTAAACTCTACTTTAAACTCTACTTTAAACTCTACTTTAAACTCTACTTTAAACTCTACTTTAAACTCTATTTTAAACTCTATTTTAAACTCTACTTTAAACTCTACTTTAAACTCTACTTTAAACTCTACTTTAAACTCTACTTTAAACTCTACTTTAAACTCTACTTTAAACTCTACTTTAAACTCTACTTTAAACTCTACTTTAAACTCAATTTTAAACTCTACTTTAAACTCAATTTTAAACTCTACTTTAAACTCTACTTTAAACTCTACTTTAAACTCTACTTTAAACTCTACTTTAAACTCTACTTTAAACTCTACTTTAAATTCTACTTTAAACTCTACTTTAAACTCTACTTTAAACTCTACTTTAAGCTCTACTTTAAACTCTACTTTAAACTCTACTTTAAACTCTACTTTAAACTCTACTTTAAACTCTACTTTAAACTCTACTTTAAACTCTACTTTAAACTCTACTTTAAACTCTACTTTAAACTCTACTTTAAACTCTACTTTAAACTCTACTTTAAACTCTACTTTAAACTCTACTTTAAACTCTACTTTAAACTCTACTTTAAGCTTTACTTTAAACTCTACTTTAAACTCTACTTTAAACTCTACTTTAAAATCTACTTTAAACTCTACTTTAAGCTTTACTTTAAACTCTACTTTAAACTCTACTTTAAACTCTACTTTAAACTCTACTTTAAACTCTACTTTAAATTCTACTTTAAACTCTACTTTAAACTCTACTTTAAGCTTTACTTTAAACTCTACTTTAAACTCTACTTTAAACTCTACTTTAAACTCTACTTTAAACTCTACTTTAAACTCTACTTTAAACTCTACTTTAAACTCTACTTTAAACTCTACTTTAAACTCTACTTTAAACTCTACTTTAAACTCTACTTTAAATTCTACTTTAAACTCTACTTTAAACTCTACTTTAAACTCTACTTTAAACTCTACTTTAAACTCTACTTTAAACTCTACTTTAAACTCTACTTTAAACTCTATTTTAAACTCTACTTTAAACTCTACTTTAAACTCTACTTTAAACTCTACTTTAAACTCTACTTTAAACTCTACTTTAAACTCTACTTTAAACTCTACTTTAAACTCTACTTTAAACTCTACTTTAAACTCTACTTTAAACTCTACTTTAAACTCTACTTTAAACTCTACTTTAAACTCTACTTTAAACTCTACTTTAAACTCTACTTTAAACTCTACTTTAAACTCTATTTTAAACTCTATTTTAAACTCTACTTTAAACTCTACTTTAAACTCTACTTTAAACTCTACTTTAAACTCTACTTTAAACTCTACTTTAAACTCTACTTTAAACTCTACTTTAAACTCTACTTTAAACTCTACTTTAAACTCTACTTTAAACTCTACTTTAAACTCTACTTTAAACTCTACTTTAAACTCTACTTTAAACTCTACTTTAAACTCTACTTTAAACTCTACTTTAAACTCTACTTTAAACTCTACTTTAAACTCTACTTTAAACTCTACTTTAAACTCTACTTTAAACTCTACTTTAAACTCTACTTTAAACTCAATTTTAAACTCTACTTTAAACTCAATTTTAAACTCTACTTTAAACTCTACTTTAAACTCTACTTTAAACTCTACTTTAAACTCTACTTTAAACTCTACTTTAAACTCTACTTTAAACTCTACTTTAAACTCTACTTTAAACTCTATTTTAAACTCTATTTTAAACTCTACTTTAAACTCTACTTTAAACTCTACTTTAAACTCTACTTTAAACTCAACTTTAAACTCTACTTTAAACTCTACTTTAAACTATACTTTAAACTCTACTTTAAACTCTACTTTAAACTCTATTTTAAACTCTATTTTAAACTCTACTTTAAACTCTACTTTAAACTCTACTTTAAACTCTACTTTAAACTCTACTTTAAACTCAATTTTAAACTCTACTTTAAACTCTACTTTAAACTCTACTTTAAACTCTACTTTAAACTCTACTTTAAACTCTACTTTAAACTCTACTTTAAACTCTACTTTAAACTCAATTTTAAACTCTACTTTAAACTCTACTTTAAACTCTACTTTAAACTCTACTTTAAACTCTACTTTAAACTCTACTTTAAACTCTACTTTAAGCTATAAGTTGCAATGAAGCTATTCGTGTCATATATTAGTCAAATTTCAAAACATCTTGTAGAAATTCAATACATTTGAATATATTTGCCATTATTTAATAAAAATGTTTAACTTGAAATGTTTATTTTAACTAAAAATGTTTATTTTTCGACCTCATTATGTAATTAATGATTAATGATAAGAATTGTATGTATTGTATTGACCATAGTATTTAATATTTTAAACAATTTGTATAATACACTATTATATATTTGTTGTATAATACTATACAGTAATAGTCGTATGAGCTAAATCATTTTAATATGCAGCATTTCTGAATTACAATGATAATAACGGCTTTAACAATGCTTTATATATACTATTTTACATACATATTCCGACTAGCCTTCAATTACATTATAAAACATACTAGTTTAGATAAGTAAATCTACCACCAGTCCCGATATGATGTATTACGTAAGTTTACTTGATAACGCGTATTTAGATTACCGTACCACGTGTCTTACTGCCCAGGCACGTGTAGTGATATAATTACCGTTCACAGTTTTAGTTCAACGATTCTGTTAAGTAATCATCGTAGCAATATTGATCCTATAATCTCAGAGAATTCTACTAATATTGTAATCATATATTTTAATTAGATGTCAGATTAAATAGGGGTGTATACATTCATCGTGGATAATAACCAATAATCAAGCTTGCCTATTTTAATTGATAGAGTTTACTTACCAGTATTATATAGTTGCGTATTTGTAACATATATTATATGAACATACTATAAATAATATATTATTCTCCTAAATATAATGTTAAAAGATTAAGCTATATTATATTAGATATTTAATTAATTTTATGAATTCTTCTAATATTAATCGATGTGAGAAATCTGAAATAGAAATGCAGTTAAAATAATTACGATAACGCATTTCGAAGGAGGATCTTTTCACTTATCAATTAAGAATTAAGATCGTTTTGGTTGCTGCTCCCCTTCTATTATTCTTGGGGGTAATTGGCAACATTCTGTCTTTCGCAGTTCTGATGAGACCTTCGATGAGGAGGATATCAACTTACAGGTATGTTCCGACCTTCTATGTGTTACCACGATATCGCATTCAAATTTCTAATATTATATACAAGTCTCATCCATATCGTAAATTGTAATGATATATAAGTTGTAAGATGGTAATTATTTCTCTTAATTATTTGTAAATGCTTATCTTTTGTTGTTTATATTATACATTTTTGTAAAAAAAAGTATTCCAAAAATGAATTTTTCAATTTATAACATTTAGGTTTTAAACAGATCATAAATTCGTAGATAAAAAATGATACCTTATATTATAATATCATCTTTAATTTTATTAATAATAAAATATCCATAATCTCAATATACAATGCAGATATCTGGCCGCGTTATCTTTAGCTGATACTGCAGTTTTGGTTCTAGGTCTTCTACAATTGTGGCTTAGTACCATTGACAAGTCCCTGGACCCCATGGCACTTGCAGACTGGATGTGTAAGGTATTACAATGTATACAAGATGTTATCTTACATTTTAATTTATATTTCTTATTTACACTTTTATGCAAGTCAGTATTGAGTAATAATTTTCCTGCAATTTTAGCATATTTATTTTACCACTTCATTTTTACTAACTCATCATATTTTTATAAACTCAAAGTCCTCAAATGAAGATATTTACTTAATCTCTACATGAAGATATTTACTTAATCTCTACATGAAGATATTTACTTAATCTCTACATTAAGATATTTACTTAATCTCTACATGAAGATATTTACTTAATCTCTACATGAAGATATTTACTTAATCTCTACATGAAGATATTTACTTAATCTCTCATATTAAGATATTTACTTAATCTCTACATGAAGATATTTACTTAATCTCTACATGAAGATATTTACTTAATCTCTACATGAAGATATTTACTTAAACTCTACATGAAGATATTTACTTAATCTCTACATGAAGATATTTACTTAATCTCTCATATGAAGATATTTACTTAATCTCTCATATGAAGATATTTACTTAATATCTACATGAAGATATTTACTTAATCTCTCATATGAAGATATTTACTTAATCTCTCATATGAAGATATTTACTTAATCTCTACATGAAGATATTTACTTAATCTCTACATGAAGATATTTACTTAATCTCTACATGAAGATATTTACTTAATCTCTACATGAAGATATTTACTTAATCTCTACATTAAGATATTTACTTAATCTCTACATGAAGATATTTACTTAATCTCTACATGAAAATATTTACTTAATCTCTCATATGAAGATATTTACTTAATCTCTACATGAAGATATTTACTTAATCTCTACATGAAGATATTTACTTAATCTCTCATATGAAGATATTTACTTAATCTCTACATGAAGATATTTACTTAATCTCTCATATGAAGATATTTACTTAATCTCTACATTAAGATATTTACTTAATCTCTACATGAAGATATTTACTTAATCTCTACATGAAGATATTTACTTAATCTCTCATATGAAGATATTTACTTAATCTCTACATGAAGATATTTACTTAATCTCTCATATGAAGATATTTACTTAATCTCTACATTAAGATATTTACTTAATCTCTACATGAAGATATTTACTTAATCTCTACATGAAGATATTTACTTAATCTCTACATTAAGATATTTACTTAATCTCTACATGAAGATATTTACTTAATCTCTACATGAAGATATTTACTTAATCTCTCATATGAAGATATTTACTTAATCTCTACATGAAGATATTTACTTAATCTCTACATGAAGATATTTACTTAATCTCTACATGAAGATATTTACTTAATCTCTATATGAAGATATTTACTTAATCTCTACATGAAGATATTTACTTAAACTCTACATGAAGATATTTACTTAATCTCTCATATGAAGATATTTACTTAATCTCTACATGAAGATATTTACTTAATCTCTACATGAAGATATTTACTTAATCTCTCATATGAAGATATTTACTTAATCTCTACATGAAGATATTTACTTAATCTCTCATATGAAGATATTTACTTAATCTCTACATGAAGATATTTACTTAATCTCTCATATGAAGATATTTACTTAATCTCTACATGAAGATATTTACTTAATCTCTACATGAAGATATTTACTTAATCTCTCATATGAAGATATTTACTTAATCTCTACATGAAGATATTTACTTAATCTCTCATATGAAGATATTTACTTAATCTCTATATGAAGATATTTACTTAATCTCTACATGAAGATATTTACTTAATCTCTAAATGAAGATATTTACTTAATCTCTACATGAAGATATTTACTTAATATCTACATGAAGATATTTACTTAATCTCTACATGAAGATATTTACTTAATCTCTACATGAAGATATTTACTTAATCTCTACATGAAGATATTTACTTAATCTCTCATATGAAGATATTTACTTAATCTCTATATGAAGATATTTACTTAATCTCTACATGAAGATATTTACTTAATCTCTACATGAAGATATTTACTTAATCTCTACATGAAGATATTTACTTAATCTCTACATGAAGATATTTACTTAATCTCTCATATGAAGATATTTACTTAATCTCTATATGAAGATATTTACTTAATCTCTAAATGAAGATATTTACTTAATCTCTACATGAAGATATTTACTTAATCTCTACATGAAGATATTTACTTAATCTCTACATTAAGATATTTACTTAATCTCTACATGAAGATATTTACTTAATCTCTATATGAAGATATTTACTTAATCTCTACATGAAGATATTTACTTAATCTCTACATGAAGATATTTATTTAATCTCTACATGAAGATATTTACTTAATCTCTCATATGAAGATATTTACTTAATCTCTACATGAAGATATTTACTTAATCTCTCATATGAAGATATTTACTTAATCTCTCATATGAAGATATTTACTTAATCTCTACATGAAGATATTTACTTAATCTCTACATTAAGATATTTACTTAATCTCTACATGAAGATATTTACTTAATCTCTACATGAAGATATTTACTTAATCTCTACATGAAGATATTTACTTAATCTCTACATGAAGATATTTACTTAATCTCTACATGAAGATATTTACTTAATCTCTACATGAAGATATTTACTTAATCTCTAAATGAAGATATTTACTTAATCTCTACATGAAGATATTTACTTAATCTCTACATGAAGATATTTACTTAATCTCTAAATGAAGATATTTACTTAATCTCTACATGAAGATATTTACTTAATCTCTAAATGAAGATATTTACTTAATCTCTACATGAAGATATTTACTTAATCTCTACATGAAGATATTTACTTAATCTCTAAATGAAGATATTTACTTAATCTCTACATGAAGATATTTACTTAATCTCTACATGAAGATATTTACTTAATCTCTACATGAAGATATTTACTTAATCTCTACATGAAGATATTTACTTAATCTCTACATGAAGATATTTACTTAATCTCTACATGAAGATATTTACTTAATCTCTCATATGAAGATATTTACTTAATCTCTAAATGAAGATATTTACTTAATCTCTACATGAAGATATTTACTTAATCTCTACATGTAGATATTTACTTAATCTTTATATGAAGATATTTACTTAATCTCTACATGAAGATATTTACTTAATCTCTACATTAAGATATTTACTTAATCTTTATATGAAGATATTTACTTAATCTTTATATGAAGATATTTACTTAATCTCTACATGGAGATATTTACTTAATCTCTACATTAAGATATTTACTTAATCTCTCATATGAAGATATTTACTTAATCTCTAAATGAAGATATTTACTTAATCTCTACATGAAGATATTTACTTAATCTCTAAATGAAGATATTTACTTAATCTCAACATGAAGATATTTACTTAATCTTTATATGAAGATATTTACTTAATCTCTACATGAAGATATTTACTTAATCTCTATATGAAGATATTTACTTAATCTCTCATATGAAGATATTTACTTAATCTCTACATGAAGATATTTACTTAATCTCTACATGAAGATATTTACTTAATCTCTACATGAAGATATTTACTTAATCTCTACATGAAGATATTTACTTAATCTCTACATTAAGATATTTACTTAATCTCTAAATGAAGATATTTACTTAATCTCTACATGAAGATATTTACTTAATCTCTATATGAAGATATTTACTTAATCTCTACATGAAGATATTTACTTAATCTCTACATTAAGATATTTACTTAATCTCTATATGAAGATATTTACTTAATCTCTACATGAAGATATTTACTTAATCTCTACATGAAGATATTTACTTAATCTCTAAATGAAGATATTTACTTAATCTCTACATGAAGATATTTACTTAATCTCTCATATGAAGATATTTACTTAATCTCTACATGAAGATATTTACTTAATCTCTACATGAAGATATTTACTTAATCTCTACATTAAGATATTTACTTAATCTCTACATGAAGATATTTACTTAATCTCTACATTAAGATATTTACTTAATCTCTACATGAAGATATTTACTTAATCTCTACATTAAGATATTTACTTAATCTCTACATGAAGATATTTACTTAATCTCTACATGAAGATATTTACTTAATCTCTACATGAAGATATTTACTTAATCTTTACATTAAGATATTTACTTAATCTCTAAATGAAGATATTTACTTAATCTCTACATGAAGATATTTACTTAATCTCTACATGAAGATATTTACTTAATCTCTAAATGAAGATATTTACTTAATCTCTACATGAAGATATTTACTTAATCTCTAAATGAAGATATTTACTTAATCTCTCATATGAAGATATTTACTTAATCTCTATATGAAGATATTTACTTAATCTCTACATGAAGATATTTACTTAATCTCTAAATGAAGATATTTACTTAATCTCTACATGAAGATATTTACTTAATCTCTATATGAAGATATTTACTTAATCTCTAAATGAAGATATTTACTTAATCTCTACATGAAGATATTTACTTAATCTCTAAATGAAGATATTTACTTAATCTCTACATGAAGATATTTACTTAATCTCTACATGAAGATATTTACTTAATCTTTATATGAAGATATTTACTTAATCTTTATATGAAGATATTTACTTAATCTCTACATGAAGATATTTACTTAATCTCTATATGAAGATATTTACTTAATCTCTAAATGAAGATATTTACTTAATCTCTAAATGAAGATATTTACTTAATCTCTACATTAAGATATTTGCTTAATCTCTACATGAAGATATTTACTTAATCTCTACATTAAGATATTTACTTAATCTCTACATGAAGATATTTACTTAATCTCTACATGAAGATATTTACTTAATCTTTATATGAAGATATTTACTTAATCTCTACATGAAGATATTTACTTAATCTCTACATGAAGATATTTACTTAATCTCTACATGAAGATATTTACTTAATCTCTCATATGAAGATATTTACTTAATCTCTACATGAAGATATTTACTTAATCTCTACATGAAGATATTTACTTAATCTCTACATGAAGATATTTACTTAATCTCTCATATGAAGATATTTACTTAATCTCTACATGAAGATATTTACTTAATCTCTACATGAAGATATTTACTTAATCTCTACAATAAGATATTTACTTAATCTCTACATGAAGATATTTACTTAATCTCTACATGAAGATATTTACTTAATCTCTACATGAAGATATTTACTTAATCTCTACATGAAGATATTTACTTAATCTCTACAATAAGATATTTACTTAATCTCTACATGAAGATATTTACTTAATCTCTACATGAAGATATTTACTTAATCTCTACATGAAGATATTTACTTAATCTCTACATGAAGATATTTACTTAATCTCTACATGAAGATATTTACTTAATCTCTACATGAAGATATTTACTTAATCTCTACATGAAGATATTTACTTAATCTCTACATGAAGATATTTACTTAATCTCTACATGAAGATATTTACTTAATCTCTACAATAAGATATTTACTTAATCTCTACATGAAGATATTTACTTAATCTCTACATGAAGATATTTACTTAATCTCTATATGAAGATATTTACTTAATCTCTACATGAAGATATTTACTTTATCTCTACATTAAGATATTTACTTAATCTCTACATGAAGATATTTACTTAATCTCTACATGAAGATATTTACTTAATCTCTACATGAAGATATTTACTTAATCTCTCATATGAAGATATTTACTTAATCTCTACATGAAGATATTTACTTAATCTCTACATGAAGATATTTACTTAATCTCTCATATGAAGATATTTACTTAATCTCTACATGAAGATATTTACTTAATCTCTACATGAAGATATTTACTTAATCTCTACATGAAGATATTTACTTAATCTCTACATGAAGATATTTACTTAATCTCTACATGAAGATATTTAGTTAATCTCTACATGAAGATATTTACTTAATCTCTACATGAAGATATTTACTTAATCTCTACATGAAGATATTTACTTAATCTCTACATGAAGATATTTACTTAATCTCTCATATGAAGATATTTACTTAATCTCTACATGAAGATATTTACTTAATCTCTACATGAAGATATTTACTTAATCTCTACATGAAGATATTTAGTTAATCTCTACATGAAGATATTTACTTAATCTCTACATGAAGATATTTACTTAATCTCTACATGAAGATATTTACTTAATCTCTACATGAAGATATTTACTTAATCTCTACATGAAGATATTTACTTAATCTCTATATGAAGATATTTACTTAATCTCTACATGAAGATATTTACTTAATCTCTACATGAAGATATTTACTTAATCTCTACATGAAGATATTTACTTAATCTCTATATGAAGATATTTACTTAATCTCTACATGAAGATATTTACTTAATCTCTACATGAAGATATTTACTTAATCTCTATATGAAGATATTTACTTAATCTCTACATGAAGATATTTACTTAATCTCTATATGAAGATATTTACTTAATCTCTACATGAAGATATTTATTTAATCTCTACATTAAGATATTTACTTAATCTCTACATGAAGATATTTACTTAATCTCTACATGAAGATATTTACTTAATCTCTACAATAAGATATTTACTTAATCTCTACATGAAGATATTTACTTAATCTCTACATGAAGATATTTACTTAATCTCTACATGAAGATATTTACTTAATCTCTACATGAAGATATTTACTTAATCTCTACATGAAGATATTTACTTAATCTCTACATGAAGATATTTACTTAATCTCTACATGAAGATATTTACTTAATCTCTACATGAAGATATTTACTTAATCTCTACATGAAGATATTTACTTAATCTCTACAATAAGATATTTACTTAATCTCTACATGAAGATATTTACTTAATCTCTACATGAAGATATTTACTTAATCTCTATATGAAGATATTTACTTAATCTCTACATGAAGATATTTACTTTATCTCTACATTAAGATATTTACTTAATCTCTACATGAAGATATTTACTTAATCTCTACATGAAGATATTTACTTAATCTCTACATGAAGATATTTACTTAATCTCTCATATGAAGATATTTACTTAATCTCTACATGAAGATATTTACTTAATCTCTACATGAAGATATTTACTTAATCTCTCATATGAAGATATTTACTTAATCTCTACATGAAGATATTTACTTAATCTCTACATGAAGATATTTACTTAATCTCTACATGAAGATATTTACTTAATCTCTACATGAAGATATTTACTTAATCTCTACATGAAGATATTTAGTTAATCTCTACATGAAGATATTTACTTAATCTCTACATGAAGATATTTACTTAATCTCTACATGAAGATATTTACTTAATCTCTACATGAAGATATTTACTTAATCTCTCATATGAAGATATTTACTTAATCTCTACATGAAGATATTTACTTAATCTCTACATGAAGATATTTACTTAATCTCTACATGAAGATATTTAGTTAATCTCTACATGAAGATATTTACTTAATCTCTACATGAAGATATTTACTTAATCTCTACATGAAGATATTTACTTAATCTCTACATGAAGATATTTACTTAATCTCTACATGAAGATATTTACTTAATCTCTATATGAAGATATTTACTTAATCTCTACATGAAGATATTTACTTAATCTCTACATGAAGATATTTACTTAATCTCTACATGAAGATATTTACTTAATCTCTATATGAAGATATTTACTTAATCTCTACATGAAGATATTTACTTAATCTCTACATGAAGATATTTACTTAATCTCTATATGAAGATATTTACTTAATCTCTACATGAAGATATTTACTTAATCTCTATATGAAGATATTTACTTAATCTCTACATGAAGATATTTATTTAATCTCTACATTAAGATATTTACTTAATCTCTACATGAAGATATTTACTTAATCTCTACATGAAGATATTTACTTAATCTCTACATGAAGATATTTACTTAATCTCTACATGAAGATATTTACTTAATCTCTATATGAAGATATTTACTTAATCTCTACATGAAGATATTTACTTAATCTCTACATGAAGATATTTACTTAATCTCTATATGAAGATATTTACTTAATCTCTACATGAAGATATTTACTTAATCTCTACATGAAGATATTTACTTAATCTCTACATGAAGATATTTACTTAATCTCTACATGAAGATATTTACTTAATCTCTATATGAAGATATTTACTTAATCTCTACATGAAGATATTTACTTAATCTCTACATGAAGATATTTACTTAATCTCTACATGAAGATATTTACTTAATCTCTCATATGAAGATATTTACTTAATCTCTACATGAAGATATTTACTTAATCTCTACATGAAGATATTTATTTAATCTCTACATTAAGATATTTACTTAATCTCTACATGAAGATATTTACTTAATCTCTACATGAAGATATTTACTTAATCTCTACATGAAGATATTTACTTAATCTCTCAAATGAAGATATTTATTTAATCTCTACATTAAGATATTTACTTAATCTCTACATGAAGATATTTACTTAATCTCTACATGAAGATATTTACTTAATCTCTACATGAAGATATTTACTTAATCTCTCAAATGAAGATATTTACTTAATCTCTACATGAAGATATTTACTTAATCTCTACATGAAGATATTTACTTAATCTCTACATGAAGATATTTACTTAATCTCTACATGAAGATATTTACTTAATCTCTACAATAAGATATTTACTTAATCTCTACATGAAGATATTTACTTAATCTCTACATGAAGATATTTACTTAATCTCTACATGAAGATATTTACTTAATCTCTACATGAAGATATTTACTTAATCTCTACAATAAGATATTTACTTAATCTCTACATGAAGATATTTACTTAATCTCTACATGAAGATATTTACTTAATCTCTACATGAAGATATTTACTTAATCTCTACATGAAGATATTTACTTAATCTCTACATGAAGATATTTACTTAATCTCTACATGAAGATATTTACTTAATCTCTACATGAAGATATTTACTTAATCTCTACATGAAGATATTTACTTAATCTCTACATGAAGATATTTACTTAATCTCTACAATAAGATATTTACTTAATCTCTACATGAAGATATTTACTTAATCTCTACATGAAGATATTTACTTAATCTCTATATGAAGATATTTACTTAATCTCTACATGAAGATATTTACTTTATCTCTACATTAAGATATTTACTTAATCTCTACATGAAGATATTTACTTAATCTCTACATGAAGATATTTACTTAATCTCTACATGAAGATATTTACTTAATCTCTCATATGAAGATATTTACTTAATCTCTACATGAAGATATTTACTTAATCTCTACATGAAGATATTTACTTAATCTCTCATATGAAGATATTTACTTAATCTCTACATGAAGATATTTACTTAATCTCTACATGAAGATATTTACTTAATCTCTACATGAAGATATTTACTTAATCTCTACATGAAGATATTTACTTAATCTCTACATGAAGATATTTAGTTAATCTCTACATGAAGATATTTACTTAATCTCTACATGAAGATATTTACTTAATCTCTACATGAAGATATTTACTTAATCTCTACATGAAGATATTTACTTAATCTCTCATATGAAGATATTTACTTAATCTCTACATGAAGATATTTACTTAATCTCTCATATGAAGATATTTACTTAATCTCTACATGAAGATATTTACTTAATCTCTACATGAAGATATTTACTTAATCTCTACATGAAGATATTTACTTAATCTCTACATGAAGATATTTACTTAATCTCTATATGAAGATATTTACTTAATCTCTACATGAAGATATTTACTTAATCTCTACATGAAGATATTTACTTAATCTCTACATGAAGATATTTACTTAATCTCTATATGAAGATATTTACTTAATCTCTACATGAAGATATTTACTTAATCTCTACATGAAGATATTTACTTAATCTCTATATGAAGATATTTACTTAATCTCTACATGAAGATATTTACTTAATCTCTATATGAAGATATTTACTTAATCTCTACATGAAGATATTTATTTAATCTCTACATTAAGATATTTACTTAATCTCTACATGAAGATATTTACTTAATCTCTACATGAAGATATTTACTTAATCTCTACAATAAGATATTTACTTAATCTCTACATGAAGATATTTACTTAATCTCTACATGAAGATATTTACTTAATCTCTACATGAAGATATTTACTTAATCTCTACATGAAGATATTTACTTAATCTCTACATGAAGATATTTACTTAATCTCTACATGAAGATATTTACTTAATCTCTACATGAAGATATTTACTTAATCTCTACATGAAGATATTTACTTAATCTCTACATGAAGATATTTACTTAATCTCTACAATAAGATATTTACTTAATCTCTACATGAAGATATTTACTTAATCTCTACATGAAGATATTTACTTAATCTCTATATGAAGATATTTACTTAATCTCTACATGAAGATATTTACTTTATCTCTACATTAAGATATTTACTTAATCTCTACATGAAGATATTTACTTAATCTCTACATGAAGATATTTACTTAATCTCTACATGAAGATATTTACTTAATCTCTCATATGAAGATATTTACTTAATCTCTACATGAAGATATTTACTTAATCTCTACATGAAGATATTTACTTAATCTCTCATATGAAGATATTTACTTAATCTCTACATGAAGATATTTACTTAATCTCTACATGAAGATATTTACTTAATCTCTACATGAAGATATTTACTTAATCTCTACATGAAGATATTTACTTAATCTCTACATGAAGATATTTAGTTAATCTCTACATGAAGATATTTACTTAATCTCTACATGAAGATATTTACTTAATCTCTACATGAAGATATTTACTTAATCTCTACATGAAGATATTTACTTAATCTCTCATATGAAGATATTTACTTAATCTCTACATGAAGATATTTACTTAATCTCTACATGAAGATATTTACTTAATCTCTACATGAAGATATTTAGTTAATCTCTACATGAAGATATTTACTTAATCTCTACATGAAGATATTTACTTAATCTCTACATGAAGATATTTACTTAATCTCTACATGAAGATATTTACTTAATCTCTACATGAAGATATTTACTTAATCTCTATATGAAGATATTTACTTAATCTCTACATGAAGATATTTACTTAATCTCTACATGAAGATATTTACTTAATCTCTACATGAAGATATTTACTTAATCTCTATATGAAGATATTTACTTAATCTCTACATGAAGATATTTACTTAATCTCTACATGAAGATATTTACTTAATCTCTATATGAAGATATTTACTTAATCTCTACATGAAGATATTTACTTAATCTCTATATGAAGATATTTACTTAATCTCTACATGAAGATATTTATTTAATCTCTACATTAAGATATTTACTTAATCTCTACATGAAGATATTTACTTAATCTCTACATGAAGATATTTACTTAATCTCTACATGAAGATATTTACTTAATCTCTACATGAAGATATTTACTTAATCTCTATATGAAGATATTTACTTAATCTCTACATGAAGATATTTACTTAATCTCTACATGAAGATATTTACTTAATCTCTATATGAAGATATTTACTTAATCTCTACATGAAGATATTTACTTAATCTCTACATGAAGATATTTACTTAATCTCTACATGAAGATATTTACTTAATCTCTACATGAAGATATTTACTTAATCTCTATATGAAGATATTTACTTAATCTCTACATGAAGATATTTACTTAATCTCTACATGAAGATATTTACTTAATCTCTACATGAAGATATTTACTTAATCTCTCATATGAAGATATTTACTTAATCTCTACATGAAGATATTTACTTAATCTCTACATGAAGATATTTATTTAATCTCTACATTAAGATATTTACTTAATCTCTACATGAAGATATTTACTTAATCTCTACATGAAGATATTTACTTAATCTCTACATGAAGATATTTACTTAATCTCTCAAATGAAGATATTTATTTAATCTCTACATTAAGATATTTACTTAATCTCTACATGAAGATATTTACTTAATCTCTACATGAAGATATTTACTTAATCTCTACATGAAGATATTTACTTAATCTCTCAAATGAAGATATTTACTTAATCTCTACATGAAGATATTTACTTAATCTCTACATGAAGATATTTACTTAATCTCTACATGAAGATATTTATTTAATCTCTACATTAAGATATTTACTTAATCTCTACATGAAGATATTTACTTAATCTCTAAGTAAAGATATTTACTTAATCTCTACATGAAGATATTTACTTAATCTCTCAAATGAAGATATTTACTTAATCTCTCAAATGAAGATATTTACTTAATCTCTCATATGAAGATATTTACATAATCTCTACATGAAGATATTTACTTAATCTCTACATGAAGATATTTACTTAATCTCTCATATGAAGATATTTACTTAATCTCTACATGAAGATATTTACTTAATCTCTCATATGAAGATATTTACTTAATCTCTCATATGAAGATATTTACTTAATCTCTATATGAAGATATTTACTTAATCTCTACATG
This sequence comes from Osedax frankpressi, assembly GCA_964035775.1. NCBI lineage: Eukaryota > Metazoa > Annelida > Polychaeta > Sabellida > Siboglinidae > Osedax > Osedax frankpressi. Next base: position 3,616,631 of record OZ038317.1, read on the forward strand.
AAGATATTTACTTAATCTATACATGAAGATATTTACTTAATCTCTACATGAAGATATTTACTTAATCTCTCATATGAAGATATTTACTTAATCTCTCATATTAAGATATTTACTTAATCTCTCATATGAAGATATTTACTTAATCTCTACATGAAGATATTTACTTAATCTCTACATGAAGATATTTACTTAATCTCTACATGAAGATATTTACTTAATCTCTACATGAAGATATTTACTTAATCTCTCATATGAAGATATTTACTTAATCTCTATATGAAGATATTTACTTAATCTCTACATGAAGATATTTACTTAATCTCTACATGAAGATATTTACTTAATCTCTCATATGAAGATATTTACTTAATCTCTCATATGAAGATATTTACTTAATCTCTACATGAAGATATTTACTTAATCTCTACATGAAGATATTTACTTAATCTCTACATGAAGATATTTACTTAATCTCTACATGAAGATATTTACTTAATCTCTCATATGAAGATATTTACTTAATCTCTATATGAAGATATTTACTTAATCTCTACATGAAGATATTTACTTAATCTCTACATGAAGATATTTACTTAATCTCTACATGAAGATATTTACTTAATCTCTACATGAAGATATTTACTTAATCTCTACATGAAGATATTTACTTAATCTCTACATGAAGATATTTACTTAATCTCTACATGAAGATATTTACTTAATCTCTATATGAAGATATTTACTTAATCTCTACATGAAGATATTTACTTAATCTCTAAATGAAGATATTTACTTAATCTCTATATGAAGATATTTACTTAATCTCTACATGAAGATATTTACTTAATCTCTAAATGAAGATATTTACTTAATCTCTACATGAAGATATTTATTTAATCTCTATATGAAGATATTTACTTAATCTCTATATGAAGATATTTACTTAATCTCTCATATGAAGATATTTACTTAATCTCTATATGAAGATATTTACTTAATCTCTACATGAAGATATTTACTTAATCTCTCATATTAAGATATTTACTTAATCTCTCATATGAAGATATTTACTTAATCTCTACATGAAGATATTTACTTAATCTCTACATGAAGATATTTACTTAATCTCTACATGAAGATATTTACTTAATCTCTCATATGAAGATATTTACTTAATCTCTACATGAAGATATTTACTTAATCTCTACATGAAGATATTTATTTAATCTCTATATGAAGATATTTACTTAATCTCTATATGGAGATATTTACTTAATCTCTACATGAAGATATTTACTTAATCTCTACATGAAGATATTTACTTAATCTCTACATGAAGATATTTACTTAATCTCTCATATGAAGATATTTACTTAATCTCTACATGAAGATATTTACTTAATCTCTACATTAAGATATTTACTTAATCTCTCATATGAAGATATTTACTTAATCTCTCATATTAAGATATTTACTTAATCTCTACATGAAGATATTTACTTAATCTCTACATGAAGATATTTACTTAATCTCTACATGAAGATATTTACTTAATCTCTACATGAAGATATTTACTTAATCTCTACATGAAGATATTTACTTAATCTCTACATGAAGATATTTACTTAATCTCTACATGAAGATATTTACTTAATCTCTACATGAAGATATTTACTTAATCTCTACATGAAGATATTTACTTAATCTCTCATATGAAAATATTTACTTAATCTCTACATGAAGATATTTACTTAATCTCTACATGAAGATATTTACTTAATCTCTCATATGAAGATATTTACTTAATCTCTACATGAAGATATTTACTTAATCTCTACATGAAGATATTTACTTAATCTCTACATGAAGATATTTACTTAATCTCTACATTAAGATATTTACTTAATCTCTACATGAAGATATTTACTTAATCTCTACATGAAGATATTTACTTAATCTCTATATGAAGATATTTACTTAATCTCTACATGAAGATATTTACTTAATCTCTACATGAAGATATTTACTTAATCTCTCATATGAAGATATTTACTTAATCTCTACATGAAGATATTTACTTAATCTCTACATGAAGATATTTACTTAATCTCTACATTAAGATATTTACTTAATCTCTACATGAAGATATTTATTTAATCTCTACATGAAGATATTTACTTAATCTCTCATATGAAGATATTTACTTAATCTCTACATGAAGATATTTACTTAATCTCTCATATGAAGATATTTACTTAATCTCTCATATGAAGATATTTACTTAATCTCTACATGAAGATATTTACTTAATCTCTACATTAAGATATTTACTTAATCTCTACATGAAGATATTTACTTAATCTCTACATGAAGATATTTACTTAATCTCTACATGAAGATATTTACTTAATCTCTACATGAAGATATTTACTTAATCTCTACATGAAGATATTTACTTAATCTCTACATGAAGATATTTACTTAATCTCTCATATGAAGATATTTACTTAATCTCTACATGAAGATATTTACTTAATCTCTACATGAAGATATTTACTTAATCTCTATATGAAGATATTTAATTAATCTCTACATGAAGATATTTACTTAATCTCTACATTAAGATATTTACTTAATCTCTTCATGAAGATATTTACTTAATCTCTCATATGAAGATATTTACTTAATCTCTACATGAAGATATTTACTTAATCTCTACATGAAGATATTTACTTAATCTCTACATGAAGATATTTACTTAATCTCTACTTTAAGATATTTACTTAATCTCTACATGAAGATATTTACTTAATCTCTCATATGAAGATATTTACTTAATCTCTACATGAAGATATTTACTTAATCTCTCATATGAAGATATTTACTTAATCTCTACATGAAGATATTTACTTAATCTCTCATATGAAGATATTTACTTAATCTCTACATGAAGATATTTACTTAATCTATCATATGAAGATATTTACTTAATCTCTACATGAAGATATTTACTTAATCTCTACATTAAGATATTTACTTAATCTCTCATATGAAGATATTTACTTAATCTCTACATGAAGATATTTACTTAATCTCTCATATGAAGATATTTACTTAATCTTTACATGAAGATATTTACTTAATCTCTCATATGAATATATTTACTTAATCTCTACATGAAGATATTTACTTAATCTCTCATATGAATATATTTACTTAATCTCTACATGAAGATATTTACTTAATCTCTCATATGAATATATTTACTTAATCTCTACATGAAGATATTTACTTAATCTCTACATGAAGATATTTACTTAATCTCTACATGAAGATATTTACTTAATCTCTCATATGAATATATTTACTTAATCTTTACATGAAGATATTTACTTAATCTCTCATATGAATATATTTACTTAATCTCTACATGAAGATATTTACTTAATCTCTACATGAAGATATTTACTTAATCTCTACATGAAGATATTTACTTAATCTCTCATATTAAGATATTTACTTAATCTCTACATGAAGATATTTACTTAATCTCTACATGAAGATATTTACTTAATCTCTACATGAAGATATTTACTTAATCTCTACATGAAGATATTTACTTAATCTCTACATGAAGATATTTACTTAATCTCTACATGAAGATATTTACTTAATCTCTACATGAAGATATTTACTTAATCTCTACATGAAGATATTTACTTAATCTCTCATATGAAGATATTTACTTAATCTCTACATGAAGATATTTATTTAATCTCTACATTAAGATATTTACTTAATCTCTACATGAAGATATTTACTTAATCTCTACATTAAGATATTTACTTAATCTCTCATATGAAGATATTTACTTAATCTCTCATATAAAGATATTTACTTAATCTCTACATTAAGATATTTACTTAATCTCTACATGAAGATATTTACTTAATCTCTAAATGAAGATATTTACTTAATCTCTCATATGAAGATATTTACTTAATCTCTACATTAAGATATTTACTTAATCTCTCATATGAAGATATTTACTTAATCTCTACATGAAGATATTTACTTAATCTCTACATGAAGATATTTACTTAATCTCTAAATGAAGATATTTACTTAATCTCTATATGAAGATATTTACTTAATCTCTCATATGAAGATATTTACTTAATCTCTATATGAAGATATTTACTTAATCTCTACATGAAGATATTTACTTAATCTCTACATGAAGATATTTACTTAATCTCTCATATGAAGATATTTACTTAATCTCTACATGAATATATTTACTTAATCTCTACATAAAGATATTTACTTAATCTCTACATGAAGATATTTACTTAATATCTCATATGAAGATATTTACTTAATCTCTACATGAAGATATTTACTTAATTTCTATATGAAGATATTTACTTAATCTCTACATGAAGATATTTACTTAATCTCTCATATGAAGATATTTACTTAATCTCTATATGAAGATATTTACTTAATCTCTACATGAAGATATTTACTTAATCTCTACATGAAGATATTTACTTAATCTCTACATGAAGATATTTACTTAATCTCTACATTAAGATATTTACTTAATCTCTCATATGAAGATATTTACTTAATCTCTACATGAAGATATTTACTTAATCTCTACATGAAGATATTTACTTAATCTCTACATGAAGATATTTACTTAATCTCTACATGAAGATATTTACTTAATCTCTACATTAAGATATTTACTTAATCTCTACATGAAGATATTTACTTAATCTCTACATGAAGATATTTACTTAATCTCTACATGAAGATATTTACTTAATCTCTACATGAAGATATTTACTTAATCTCTACATGAAGATATTTACTTAATCTCTACATGAAGATATTTACTTAATCTCTACATGAAGATATTTACTTAATATCTCATATGAAGATATTTACTTAATCTCTACATTAAGATATTTACTTAATCTCTACATGAAGATATTTACTTAATCTCTACATGAAGATATTTACTTAATCTCTACATGAAGATATTTACTTAATCTCTACATGAAGATATTTACTTAATCTCTACATGAAGATATTTACTTAATCTCTACATGAAGATATTTACTTAATCTCTACATGAAGATATTTACTTAATCTCTATATGAAGATATTTACTTAATCTCTACATGAAGATATTTACTTAATCTCTACATGAAGATATTTACTTAATCTCTACATGAAGATATTTACTTAATCTCTACATGAAGATATTTACTTAATCTCTAAATGAAGATATTTACTTAATCTCTACATGAAGATATTTACTTAATCTCTACATGAAGATATTTACTTAATCTCTACATTAAGATATTTACTTAATCTCTCATATGAAGATATTTACTTAATCTCTAAATGAAGATATTTACTTAATCTCTACATGAAGATATTTACTTAATCTCTACATGAAGATATTTACTTAATCTCTCATATTAAGATATTTACTTAATCTCTCACATGAAGATATTTACTTAATCTCTACATGAAGATATTTACTTAATCTCTACATGAAGATATTTACTTAATCTCTACATGAAGATATTTACTTAATCTCTACATGAAGATATTTACTTAATCTCTACATGAAGATATTTACTTAATCTCTACATGAAGATATTTACTTAATCTCTACATGAAGATATTTACTTAATCTCTCATATGAAGATATTTACTTAATCTCTACATGAAGATATTTACTTAATCTCTACATGAAGATATTTACTTAATCTCTACATTAAGATATTTACTTAATCTCTCATATGAAGATATTTACTTAATCTCTACATGAAGATATTTACTTAATCTCTACATTAAGATATTTACTTAATCTCTCATATGAAGATATTTACTTAATCTCTACATGAAGATATTTACTTAATCTCTACATGAAGATATTTACTTAATCTCTACATGAAGATATTTACTTAATCTCTCATATGAAGATATTTACTTAATCTCTACATTAAGATATTTACTTAATCTCTACATGAAGATATTTACTTAATCTCTACATGAAGATATTTACTTAATCTCTACATGAAGATATTTACTTAATCTCTACATGAAGATATTTACTTAATCTCTCATATGAAGATATTTACTTAATCTCTATATGAAGATATTTACTTAATCTCTACATGAAGATATTTACTTAATCTCTACATGAAGATATTTACTTAATCTCTCATATGAAGATATTTACTTAATCTCTACATGAAGATATTTACTTAATCTCTACATGAAGATATTTACTTAATCTCTACATGAAGATATTTACTTAATCTCTACATGAAGATATTTACTTAATCTCTACATGAAGATATTTACGTAATCTCTACATGAAGATATTTACTTAATCTCTACATGAAGATATTTACTTAATCTCTCATATGAAGATATTTACTTAATCTCTACATGAAGATATTTACTTAATCTCTACATGAAGATATTTACTTAATCTCTACATGAAGATATTTACGTAATCTCTACATGAAGATATTTACTTAATCTCTCATATGAAGATATTTACTTAATCTCTACATGAAGATATTTACTTAATCTCTACATGAAGATATTTACTTAATCTCTACATGAAGATATTTACTTAATCTCTCATATGAAGATATTTACTTAATCTCTACATGAAGATATTTACTTAATCTCTACATGAAGATATTTACTTAATCTCTACATGAAGATATTTACTTAATCTCTACATGAAGATATTTACGTAATCTCTACATGAAGATATTTACTTAATCTCTACATGAAGATATTTACTTAATCTCTACATGAAGATATTTACTTAATCTCTCATATGAAGATATTTACTTAATCTCTCATATGAAGATATTTACTTAATCTCTACATGAAGATATTTACTTAATCTCTACATTAAGATATTTACTTAATCTCTACATGAAGATATTTACTTAATCTCTACATGAAGATATTTACTTAATCTCTACATTAAGATATTTACTTAATCTCTACATGAAGATATTTACTTAATCTCTCATATTAAGATATTTACTTAATCTCTATATGAAGATATTTACTTAATCTCTCATATGAAGATATTTACTTAATCTCTACATGAAGATATTTACTTAATCTCTACATGAAGATATTTACTTAATCTCTACATTAAGATATTTACTTTATCTCTATATGAAGATATTTACTTAATCTCTCATATGAAGATATTTACTTAATCTCTACATTAAGATATTTACTTAATCTCTAAATGAAGATATTTACTTAATCTCTAAATGAAGATATTTACTTAATCTCTACATGAAGATATTTACTTAATCTCTACATGAAGATATTTACTTAATCTCTACATGAAGATATTTACTTAATCTCTACATGAAGATATTTACTTAATCTCTACATGAAGATATTTACTTAATCTCTACATGAAGATATTTACTTAATCTCTACATTAAGATATTTACTTAATCTCTACATGAAGATATTTACTTAATCTCTCATATGAAGATATTTACTTAATCTCTACATGAAGATATTTACTTAATCTCTACATTAAGATATTTACTTAATCTCTAAATGAAGATATTTACTTAATCTCTAAATGAAGATATTTACTTAATCTCTACATGAAGATATTTACTTAATCTCTACATGAAGATATTTACTTAATCTCTACATGAAGATATTTACTTAATCTCTACATTAAGATATTTACTTAATCTCTACATGAAGATATTTACTTAATCTCTCATATTAAGATATTTACTTAATCTCTACATGAAGATATTTACTTAATCTCTACATGAAGATATTTACTTAATCTCTACATGAAGATATTTACTTAATCTCTACATGAAGATATTTACTTAATCTCTACATGAAGATATTTACTTAATCTCTACATGAAGATATTTACTTAATCTCTACATGAAGATATTTACTTAATCTCTAAATGAAGATATTTACTTAATCTCTACATGAAGATATTTACTTAATCTCTACATGAAGATATTTACTTAATCTCTACATGAAGATATTTACTTAATCTCTACATGAAGATATTTACTTAATCTCTACATGAAGATATTTACTTAATCTCTACATGAAGATATCTACTTAATCTCTACATGAAGATATTTACTTAATCTCTCATATGAAGATATTTACTTAATCTCTATATGAAGATATTTACTTAATCTCTCATATGAAGATATTTACTTAATCTCTACATGAAGATATTTACTTAATCTCTACATGAAGATATTTACTTAATCTCTCATATGAAGATATTTACTTAATCTCTATATGAAGATATTTACTTAATCTCTCATATGAAGATATTTACTTAATCTCTACATTAAGATATTTACTTAATCTCTACATGAAGATATTTACTTAATCTCTACATGAAGATATTTACTTAATCTCTAAATGAAGATATTTACTTAATCTCTACATTAAGATATTTACTTAATCTCTACATGAAGCTATTTACTTAATCTCTACATGAAGATATTTACTTAATCTCTACATGAAGATATTTACTTAATCTCTACATGAAGATATTTACTTAATCTCTACATGAAGATATTTACTTAATCTCTAAATGAATATATTTACTTAATCTCTACATTAAGATATTTACTTAATCTCTACATGAAGATATTTACTTAATCTCTACATGAAGATATTTACTTAATCTCTACATGAAGATATTTACTTAATCTCTACATGAAGATATTTACTTAATCTCTACATGAAGATATTTACTTAATCTCTACATGAAGATATTTACTTAATCTCTACATGAAGATATTTACTTAATCTCTCATATGAAGATATTTACTTAATCTCTATATGAAGATATTTACTTAATCTCTCATATGAAGATATTTACTTAATCTCTACATTAAGATATTTACTTAATCTCTACATGAAGATATTTACTTAATCTCTACACGAAGATATTTACTTAATCTCTATATGAAGATATTTACTTAATCTCTCATATGAAGATATTTACTTAATCTCTACATTAAGATATTTACTTAATCTCTACATGAAGATATTTACTTAATCTCTACATGAAGATATTTACTTAATCTCTTATATGAAGATATTTACTTAATCTCTACATGAAGATATTTACTTAATCTCTACTTGAAGATATTTACTTAATCTCTCATATGAAGATATTTACTTAATCTCTACATTAAGATATTTACTTAATCTCTACATGAAGATATTTACTTAATCTCTACATGAAGATATTTACTTAATCTCTACATGAAGATATTTACTTAATCTCTACATGAAGATATTTACTTAATCTCTACATGAAGATATTTACTTAATCTCTACATGAAGATATTTACTTAATCTCTACATTAAGATATTTACTTTATCTCTATATGAAGATATTTACTTAATCTCTACATGAAGATATTTACTTAATCTCTACTTGAAGATATTTACTTAATCTCTCATATGAAGATATTTACTTAATCTCTACATTAAGATATTTACTTAATCTCTACATTAAGATATTTACTTTATCTCTATATGAAGATATTTACTTAATCTCTACATTAAGATATTTACTTAATCTCTACATTAAGATATTTACTTTATCTCTATATGAAGATATTTACTTAATCTCTACATTAAGATATTTACTTTATCTCTATATGAAGATATTTACTTAATCTCTACATGAAGATATTTACTTAATCTCTACATTAAGATATTTACTTTATCTCTATATGAAGATATTTACTTAATCTCTACATGAAGATATTTACTTAATCTCTACATTAAGATATTTACTTTATCTCTATATGAAGATATTTACTTAATCTCTCATATGAAGATATTTACTTAATCTCTACATTAAGATATTTACTTAATCTCTACATGAAGATATTTACTTAATCTCTACATGAAGATATTTACCTAATCTCTATATGAAGATATTTACTTAATCTCTCATATGAAGATATTTACTTAATCTCTACATTAAGATATTTACTTAATCTCTACATGAAGATATTTACTTAATCTCTACATGAAGATATTTACTTAATCTCTACATGAAGATATTTACTTAATCTCTCATATGAAGATATTTACTTAATCTCTATATGAAGATATTTACTTAATCTCTACATGAAGATATTTACTTAATCTCTACATGAAGATATTTACTTAATCTCTACATGAAGATATTTACTTAATCTCTCATATGAAGATATTTACTTAATCTCTACATTAAGATATTTACTTAATCTCTACATGAAGATATTTACTTAATCTCAACATGAAGATATTTACTTAATCTCTACATGAAGATATTTACTTAATCTCTCATATGAAGATATTTACTTAATCTCTACATGAAGATATTTACTTAATCTCTACATGAAGATATTTACTTAATCTCTACATGAAGATATTTACTTAATCTCTACATGAAGATATTTACTTAATCTCTACATGAAGATATTTACTTAATCTCTACATGAAGATATTTACTTAATCTCTCATATTAAGATATTTACTTAATCTCTACATGAAGATATTTACTTAATCTCTACATTAAGATATTTACTTTATCTCTATATGAAGATATTTACTTAATCTCTCATATGAAGATATTTACTTAATCTCTACATGAAGATATTTACTTAATCTCTACATGAAGATATTTACTTAATCTCTACATGAAGATATTTACTTAATCTCTACATGAAGATATTTACTTAATCTCTCATATGAAGATATTTACTTAATCTCTACATTAAGATATTTACTTAATCTCTCATATGAAGATATTTACTTAATCTCTATATGAAGATATTTACTTAATCTCTATATGAAGATATTTACTTAATCTCTACATTAAGATATTTACTTAATCTCTACATGAAGATATTTACTTAATCTCTACATGAAGATATTTACTTAATCTCTACATGAAGATATTTACTTAATCTCTACATGAAGATATTTACTTAATCTCTCATATGAAGATATTTACTTAATCTCTACATTAAGATATTTACTTAATCTCTACATGAAGATATTTACTTAATCTCAACATGAAGATATTTACTTAATCTCTACATGAAGATATTTACTTAATCTCTCATATGAAGATATTTACTTAATCTCTACATGAAGATATTTACTTAATCTCTACTTGAAGATATTTACTTAATCTCTCATATGAAGATATTTACTTAATCTCTACATTAAGATATTTACTTAATCTCTACATGAAGATATTTACTTAATCTCAACATGAAGATATTTACTTAATCTCTACATGAAGATATTTACTTAATCTCTCATATGAAGATATTTACTTAATCTCTACATTAAGATATTTACTTAATCTCTACATGAAGATATTTACTTAATCTCAACATGAAGATATTTACTTAATCTCTACATGAAGATATTTACTTAATCTCTCATATGAAGATATTTACTTAATCTCTACATAAAGATATTTACTTAATCTCAACTTGAAGATATTTACTTAATCTCTCATATGAAGATATTTACTTAATCTCTACATGAAGATATTTACTTAATCTCTACATGAAGATATTTACTTAATCTCTATATGAAGATATTTACTTAATCTCTCATATGAAGATATTTACTTAATCTCTACATTAAGATATTTACTTAATCTCTACATGAAGATATTTACTTAATCTCTACATGAAAATATTTACTTAATCTCTATATGAAGATATTTACTTAATCTCTACATGAAGATATTTACTTAATCTCTACATTAAGATATTTACTTAATCTCTACATGAAGATATTTACTTAATCTCTACATGAAGATATTTACTTAATCTCTACATGAAGATATTTACTTAATCTCTACATGAAGATATTTACTTAATCTCTCATATGAAGATATTTACTTAATCTCTACATTAAGATATTTACTTAATCTCTACATGAAGATATTTACTTAATCTCAACATGAAGATATTTACTTAATCTCTACATGAAGATATTTACTTAATCTCTCATATGAAGATATTTACTTAATCTCTACATGAAGATATTTACTTAATCTCTACTTGAAGATATTTACTTAATCTCTCATATGAAGATATTTACTTAATCTCTACATTAAGATATTTACTTAATCTCTACATGAAGATATTTACTTAATCTCAACATGAAGATATTTACTTAATCTCTACATGAAGATATTTACTTAATCTCTCATATGAAGATATTTACTTAATCTCTACATGAAGATATTTACTTAATCTCTACTTGAAGATATTTACTTAATCTCTCATATGAAGATATTTACTTAATCTCTACATGAAGATATTTACTTAATCTCTACATGAAGATATTTACTTAATCTCTATATGAAGATATTTACTTAATCTCTACATGAAGATATTTACTTTATCTCTATATGAAGATATTTACTTAAACTCTACATGAAGATATTTACTTAATCTCTACATGAAGATATTTACTTAATCTCTACATGAAGATATTTACTTAATCTCTACATGAAGATATTTACTTTATCTCTATATGAAGATATTTACTTAATCTCTACTTGAAGATATTTACTTAATCTCTACATGAAGATATTTACTTAATCTCTACATGAAGATATTTACTTAATCTCTATATGAAGATATTTACTTAATCTCTACATGAAGATATTTACTTAATCTCTACATGAAGATATTTACTTAATCTCTACATGAAGATATTTACTTAATCTCTCATATGAAGATATTTACTTAATCTCTACATGAAGATATTTACTTAATCTCTACATGAAGATATTTACTTAATCTCTACATGAAGATATTTACTTAATCTCTCATATGAAGATATTTACTTAATCTCTACATGAAGATATTTACTTAATCTCTACATGAAGATATTTACTTAATCTCTAAATGAAGATATTTACTTAATCTCTACATGAAGATATTTACTTAATCTCTACATGAAGATATTTACTTAATCTCTACATGAAGATATTTACTTAATCTCTACATGAAGATATTTACTTAATCTCTACATTAAGATATTTACTTTATCTCTATATGAAGATATTTACTTAATCTCTCATATGAAGATATTTACTTAATCTCTACATTAAGATATTTACTTAATCTCTAAATGAAGATATTTACTTTATCTCTAAATGAAGATATTTACTTAATCTCTACATGGAGATATTTACTTAATCTCTACATGAAGATATTTACTTATTCTCTACATGAAGATATTTACTTAATCTCTACATTAAGATATTTACTTAATCTCTACATGAAGATATTTACTTAATCTCTCATATGAAGATATTTACTTAATCTCTACATGAAGATATTTACTTAATCTCTACATTAAGATATTTACTTAATCTCTAAATGAAGATATTTACTTAATCTCTAAATGAAGATATTTACTTAATCTCTACATGAAGATATTTACTTAATCTCTACATGAAGATATTTACTTAATCTCTACATGAAGATATTTACTTAATCTCTACATTAAGATATTTACTTAATCTCTACATGAAGATATTTACTTAATCTCTCATATGAAGATATTTACTTAATCTCTACATGAAGATATTTACTTAATCTCTACATGAAGATATTTACTTAATCTCTACATGAAGATATTTACTTAATCTCTACATGAAGATATTTACTTAATCTCTACATGAAGATATCTACTTAATCTCTACATGAAGATATTTACTTAATCTCTCATATGAAGATATTTACTTAATCTCTATATGAAGATATTTACTTAATCTCTCATATGAAGATATTTACTTAATCTCTACATGAAGATATTTACTTAATCTCTACATGAAGATATTTACTTAATCTCTCATATGAAGATATTTACTTAATCTCTATATGAAGATATTTACTTAATCTCTCATATGAAGATATTTACTTAATCTCTACATTAAGATATTTACTTAATCTCTACATGAAGATATTTACTTAATCTCTACATGAAGATATTTACTTAATCTCTAAATGAAGATATTTACTTAATCTCTACATTAAGATATTTACTTAATCTCTACATGAAGCTATTTACTTAATCTCTACATGAAGATATTTACTTAATCTCTACATGAAGATATTTACTTAATCTCTACATGAAGATATTTACTTAATCTCTACATGAAGATATTTACTTAATCTCTAAATGAATATATTTACTTAATCTCTACATTAAGATATTTACTTAATCTCTACATGAAGATATTTACTTAATCTCTACATGAAGATATTTACTTAATCTCTACATGAAGATATTTACTTAATCTCTACATGAAGATATTTACTTAATCTCTACATGAAGATATTTACTTAATCTCTACATGAAGATATTTACTTAATCTCTACATGAAGATATTTACTTAATCTCTCATATGAAGATATTTACTTAATCTCTATATGAAGATATTTACTTAATCTCTCATATGAAGATATTTACTTAATCTCTACATTAAGATATTTACTTAATCTCTACATGAAGATATTTACTTAATCTCTACACGAAGATATTTACTTAATCTCTATATGAAGATATTTACTTAATCTCTCATATGAAGATATTTACTTAATCTCTACATTAAGATATTTACTTAATCTCTACATGAAGATATTTACTTAATCTCTACATGAAGATATTTACTTAATCTCTTATATGAAGATATTTACTTAATCTCTACATGAAGATATTTACTTAATCTCTACTTGAAGATATTTACTTAATCTCTCATATGAAGATATTTACTTAATCTCTACATTAAGATATTTACTTAATCTCTACATGAAGATATTTACTTAATCTCTACATGAAGATATTTACTTAATCTCTACATGAAGATATTTACTTAATCTCTACATGAAGATATTTACTTAATCTCTACATGAAGATATTTACTTAATCTCTACATGAAGATATTTACTTAATCTCTACATTAAGATGTTTACTTTATCTCTATATGAAGATATTTACTTAATCTCTACATGAAGATATTTACTTAATCTCTACTTGAAGATATTTACTTAATCTCTCATATGAAGATATTTACTTAATCTCTACATTAAGATATTTACTTAATCTCTACATTAAGATATTTACTTTATCTCTATATGAAGATATTTACTTAATCTCTACATTAAGATATTTACTTAATCTCTACATTAAGATATTTACTTTATCTCTATATGAAGATATTTACTTAATCTCTACATTAAGATATTTACTTTATCTCTATATGAAGATATTTACTTAATCTCTACATGAAGATATTTACTTAATCTCTACATTAAGATATTTACTTTATCTCTATATGAAGATATTTACTTAATCTCTACATGAAGATATTTACTTAATCTCTACATTAAGATATTTACTTTATCTCTATATGAAGATATTTACTTAATCTCTCATATGAAGATATTTACTTAATCTTTACATTAAGATATTTACTTAATCTCTACATGAAGATATTTACTTAATCTCTACATGAAGATATTTACTTAATCTCTCATATGAAGATATTTACTTTATCTCTATATGAAGATATTTACTTAATCTCTCATATGAAGATATTTACTTAATCTCTACATTAAGATATTTACTTAATCTCTACATGAAGATATTTACTTAATCTCTACATGAAGATATTTACTTAATCTCTACATGAAGATATTTACTTAATCTCTCATATGAAGATATTTACTTAATCTCTATATGAAGATATTTACTTAATCTCTACATGAAGATATTTACTTAATCTCTACATGAAGATATTTACTTAATCTCTACATGAAGATATTTACTTAATCTCTCATATGAAGATATTTACTTAATCTCTACATTAAGATATTTACTTAATCTCTACATGAAGATATTTACTTAATCTCAACATGAAGATATTTACTTAATCTCTACATGAAGATATTTACTTAATCTCTCATATGAAGATATTTACTTAATCTCTACATGAAGATATTTACTTAATCTCTACTTGAAGATATTTACTTAATCTCTCATATGAATATATTTACTTAATCTCTACATTAAGATATTTACTTAATCTCTACATGAAGATATTTACTTAATCTCTACATGAAGATATTTACTTAATCTCTACATGAAGATATTTACTTAATCTCTACATGAAGATATTTACTTAATCTCTACATGAAGATATTTACTTAATCTCTACTTGAAGATATTTACTTAATCTCTCATATGAAGATATTTACTTAATCTCTACATGAAGATATTTACTTAATCTCTCATATGAAGATATTTACTTAATCTCTACATTAAGATATTTACTTAATCTCTATATGAAGATATTTACTTAATCTCTACATGAAGATATTTACTTAATCTCTACATGAAGATATTTACTTAATCTCTACATTAAGATATTTACTTAATCTCTCATATGAAGATATTTACTTAATCTCTACATGAAGATATTTACTTAATCTCTACATTAAGATATTTACTTAATCTCTACATGAAGATATTTACTTAATCTCTACATGAAGATATTTACTTAATCTCTACATGAAGATATTTACTTAATCTCTACATGAAGATATTTACTTAATCTCTACATGAAGATATTTACTTAATCTCTCATATGAAGATATTTACTTAATCTCTACATGAAGATATTTACTTAATCTCTACATGAAGATATTTACTTAATCTCTATATGAAGATATTTACTTAATCTCTACATGAAGATATTTACTTAATCTCTACATGAAGATATTTACTTAATCTCTACATGAAGATATTTACTTAATCTCTACATGAAGATATTTACTTAATCTCTACATGAAGATATTTACTTAATCTCTACATGAAGATATTTACTTAATCTCTACATGAAGATATTTACTTAATCTCTACATGAAGATATTTACTTAATCTCTACATGAAGATATTTACTTAATCTCTACATGAAGATATTTACTTAATCTCTACATGAAGATATTTACTTAATCTCTCATATGAAGATATTTACTTAATCTCTACATGAAGATATTTACTTAATCTCTACATGAAGATATTTACTTAATCTCTACATGAAGATATTTACTTAATCTCTACATGAAGATATTTACTTATTCTCTCATATGAAGATATTTACTTAATCTCTACATGAAGATATTTACTTAATCTCTACATGAAGATATTTACTTAATCTCTATATGAAGATATTTACTTAATCTCTATATGAAGATATTTACTTAATCTCTACATGAAGATATTTACTTAATCTCTACATGAAGATATTTACTTAATCTCTACATGAAGATATTTACTTAATCTCTCATATGAAGATATTTACTTAATCTCTACATGAAGATATTTACTTAATCTCTACATTAAGATATTTACTTAATCTCTACATGAAGATATTTACTTAATCTCTACATGAAGATATTTACTTAATCTCTACATTAAGATATTTACTTAATCTCTACATGAAGATATTTACTTAATCTCTACATGAAGATATTTACTTAATCTCTACATGAAGATATTTACTTAATCTCTACATGAAGATATTTACTTAATCTCTACATGAAGATATTTACTTAATCTCTACATGAAGATATTTACTTAATTTCTACATGAAGATATTTACATAATCTCTACATTAAGATATTTACTTAATCTCTACATGAAGATATTTACTTAATCTCTACATGAAGATATTTACTTAATCTCTACATGAAGATATTTACTTAATCTCTACTTTAAGATATTTACTTAATCTCTACATGAAGATATTTACTTAATCTCTACATTAAGATATTTACTTAATCTCTACATGAAGATATTTACTTAATCTCTACATGAAGATATTTACTTAATCTCTACATGAAGATATTTACTTAATCTCTACATTAAGATATTTACTTAATCTCTCATATGAAGATATTTACTTAATCTCTACATGAAGATATTTACTTAATCTCTACATGAAGATATTTACTTAATCTCTACATGAAGATATTTACTTAATCTCTACATTAAGATATTTACTTAATCTCTCATATGAAGATATTTACTTAATCTCTACATGAAGATATTTACTTAATCTCTACATGAAGATATTTACTTAATCTCTACATTAAGATATTTACTTAATCTCTACATGAAGATATTTACTTAATCTCTACATGAAGATATTTACTTAATCTCTACTTTAAGATATTTACTTAATCTCTACATGAAGATATTTACTTAATCTCTACATTAAGATATTTACTTAATCTCTACATTAAGATATTTACTTAATCTCTACATGAAGATATTTACTTAATCTCTATATTAAGATATTTACTTAATCTCTCATATGAAGATATTTACTTAATCTCTATATGAAGATATTTACTTAATCTCTACATGAAGATATTTACTTAATCTCTACATGAAGATATTTACTTAATCTCTACATTAAGATATTTACTTAATCTCTACATGAAGATATTTACTTAATCTCTCATATGAAGATATTTACTTAATCTCTACATGAAGATATTTACTTAATCTCTACATGAATATATTTACTTAATCTCTCATATGAATATATTTACTTAATCTCTATATGAAGATATTTACTTAATCTCTACATGAAGATATTTACTTAATCTCTACATGAAGATATTTACTTAATCTCTACATGAAGATATTTACTTAATCTCTCATATGAATATATTTACTTAATCTCTACATGAAGATATTTACTTAATCTCTACATGAAGATATTTACTTAATCTCTACATGAAGATATTTACTTAATCTCTACATGAAGATATTTACTTAATCTCTACATGAAGATATTTACTTAATCTCTACATGAAGATATTTACTTAATCTCTACATGAAGATATTTACTTAATCTCTACATGAAGATATTTACTTAATCTCTACATTAAGATATTTACTTAATCTCTACATGAAGATATTTACTTAATCTCTATATGAAGATATTTACTTAATCTCTACATGAAGATATTTACTTAATCTCTACATGAAGATATTTACTTAATCTCTACATGAAGATATTTACTTAATCTCTACATGAAGATATTTACTTAATCTCTACATGAAGATATTTACTTAATCTCTACATGAAGATATTTACTTAATCTCTACATGAAGATATTTACTTAATCTCTACATGAAGATATTTACTTAATCTCTACATGAAGATATTTACTTAATCTCTACATGAAGATATTTACTTAATCTCTACATGAAGATATTTACTTAATCTCTCATATGAAGATATTTACTTAATCTCTACATTAAGATATTTACTTAATCTCTCATATGAAGATATTTACTTAATCTCTACATGAAGATATTTACTTAATCTCTACTTTAAGATATTTACTTAATCTTTACATGAATATATTTACTTAATCTCTACATTAAGATATTTACTTAATCTCTACATGAAGATATTTACTTAATCTCTCATATGAAGATATTTACTTAATCTTTACATGAAGATATTTACTTAATCTCTCATATGAAGATATTTACTTAATCTTTACATGAAGATATTTACTTAATCTCTAAATGAAGATATTTACTTAATCTCTCATATGAAGATATTTACTTAATCTCTACATGAAGATATTTACTTAATCTCTACTTTAAGATATTTACTTAATCTCTACATGAAGATATTTACTTAATCTCTACTTTAAGATATTTACTTAATCTTTACATGAAGATATTTACTTAATCTCTACATTAAGATATTTACTTAATCTCTACATGAAGATATTTACTTAATCTCTACATGAAGATATTTACTTAATCTCTACATGAAGATATTTACTTAATCTCTACATGAAGATATTTACTTAATCTCTCATATGAAGATATTTACTTAATCTCTACATTAAGATATTTAATTAATCTCTCATATGAAGATATTTACTTAATCTCTACATGAAGATATTTACTTAATCTCTACTTTAAGATATTTACTTAATCTTTACATGAAGATATTTACTTAATCTCTACATTAAGATATTTACTTAATCTCTCACATGAAGATATTTACTTAATCTCTACATGAAGATATTTACTTAATCTCTACATGAAGATATTTACTTAATCTCTACATGAAGATATTTACTTAATCTCTACATGAAGATATTTACTTAATCTCTATATGAAGATATTTACTTAATCTCTACATGAAGATATTTACTTAATCTCTCATATGAAGATATTTACTTAATCTCTACATGAAGATATTTACTTAATCTCTACTTTAAGATATTTACTTAATCTTTACATGAAGATATTTACTTAATCTCTAAATTAAGATATTTACTTAATCTCTACATGAAGATATTTACTTAATCTCTACTTTAAGATATTTACTTAATCTTTACATGAAGATATTTACTTAATCTCTACATTAAGATATTTACTTAATCTCTCATATGAAGATATTTACTTAATCTCTACATGAAGATATTTACTTAATCTCTACATGAAGATATTTACTTAATCTCTACATGAAGATATTTACTTAATCTCTACATGAAGATATTTACTTAATCTCTATATGAAGATATTTACTTAATCTCTACATGAAGATATTTACTTAATCTCTACATGAAGATATTTACTTAATCTCTACTTTAAGATATTTACTTAATCTTTACATGAAGATATTTACTTAATCTCTACATTAAGATATTTACTTAATCTCTCATATGAAGATATTTACTTAATCTCTACATGAAGATATTTACTTAATCTCTACATGAAGATATTTACTTAATCTCTACATGAAGATATTTACTTAATCTCTACATGAAGATATTTACTTAATCTCTATATGAAGATATTTACTTAATCTCTACATGAAGATATTTACTTAATCTCTCATATGAAGATATTTACTTAATCTCTACATGAAGATATTTACTTAATCTCTACTTTAAGATATTTACTTAATCTTTACATGAAGATATTTACTTAATCTCTACATTAAGATATTTACTTAATCTCTACATGAAGATATTTACTTAATCTCTACTTTAAGATATTTACTTAATCTTTACATGAAGATATTTACTTAATCTCTACATTAAGATATTTACTTAATCTCTACATGAAGATATTTACTTAATCTCTACTTTAAGATATTTACTTAATCTTTACATGAAGATATTTACTTAATCTCTACATTAAGATATTTACTTAATCTCTCATATGAAGATATTTACTTAATCTCTACATGAAGATATTTACTTAATCTCTACATGAAGATATTTACTTAATCTCTACATGAAGATATTTACTTAATCTCTACATGAAGATATTTACTTAATCTCTACATGAAGATATTTACTTAATCTCTACATGAAGATATTTACTTAATCTCTACATGAAGATATTTACTTAATCTCTCATATGAAGATATTTACTTAATCTCTACATGAAGATATTTACTTAATCTCTACATGAAGATATTTACTTAATCTCTCATATGAATATATTTACTTAATCTCTATATGAAGATATTTACTTAATCTCTACATGAAGATATTTACTTAATCTCTACATGAAGATATTTACTTAATCTCTACATGAAGATATTTACTTAATCTCTACATGAAGATATTTACTTAATCTCTACATGAAGATATTTACTTAATCTCTCATATGAAGATATTTACTTAATCTCTACATGAAGATATTTACTTAATCTCTACATGAAGATATTTACTTAATCTCTCATATGAATATATTTACTTAATCTCTATATGAAGATATTTACTTAATCTCTACATGAAGATATTTACTTAATCTCTACATGAAGATATTTACTTAATCTCTACATGAAGATATTTACTTAATCTCTCATATGAAGATATTTACTTAATCTCTACATGAAGATATTTACTTAATCTCTACATGAAGATATTTACTTAATCTCTATATGAAGATATTTACTTAATCTCTACATGAAGATATTTACTTAATCTCTACATGAAGATATTTACTTAATCTCTACATGAAGATATTTACTTAATCTCTACATGAAGATATTTACTTAATCTCTACATGAAGATATTTACTTAATCTCTACATGAAGATATTTACTTAATCTCTACATGAAGATATTTACTTAATCTCTACATGAAGATATTTACTTAATCTCTACATGAAGATATTTACTTAATCTCTACATGAAGATATTTACTTAATCTCTCATATGAAGATATTTACTTAATCTCTACATGAAGATATTTACTTAATCTCTACATGAAGATATTTACTTAATCTCTACATGAAGATATTTACTTAATCTCTACATGAAGATATTTACTTATTCTCTCATATGAAGATATTTACTTAATCTCTACATGAAGATATTTACTTAATCTCTACATGAAGATATTTACTTAATCTCTATATGAAGATATTTACTTAATCTCTATATGAAGATATTTACTTAATCTCTACATGAAGATATTTACTTAATCTCTACATGAAGATATTTACTTAATCTCTACATGAAGATATTTACTTAATCTCTCATATGAAGATATTTACTTAATCTCTACATGAAGATATTTACTTAATCTCTACATGAAGATATTTACTTAATCTCTATATGAAGATATTTACTTAATCTCTACATGAAGATATTTACTTAATCTCTACATGAAGATATTTACTTAATCTCTACATTAAGATATTTACTTAATCTCTACATGAAGATATTTACTTAATCTCTACATGAAGATATTTACTTAATCTCTACATTAAGATATTTACTTAATCTCTACATGAAGATATTTACTTAATCTCTACATGAAGATATTTACTTAATCTCTACATGAAGATATTTACTTAATCTCTACATGAAGATATTTACTTAATCTCTACATGAAGATATTTACTTAATCTCTACATGAAGATATTTACTTAATCTCTACATGAAGATATTTACTTAATCTCTACATTAAGATATTTACTTAATCTCTACATGAAGATATTTACTTAATCTCTACATGAAGATATTTACTTAATCTCTACATGAAGATATTTACTTAATCTCTACTTTAAGATATTTACTTAATCTCTACATGAAGATATTTACTTAATCTCTACATTAAGATATTTACTTAATCTCTACATGAAGATATTTACTTAATCTCTACATGAAGATATTTACTTAATCTCTACATGAAGATATTTACTTAATCTCTACATTAAGATATTTACTTAATCTCTCATATGAAGATATTTACTTAATCTCTACATGAAGATATTTACTTAATCTCTACATGAAGATATTTACTTAATCTCTACATGAAGATATTTACTTAATCTCTACATTAAGATATTTACTTAATCTCTCATATGAAGATATTTACTTAATCTCTACATGAAGATATTTACTTAATCTCTACATGAAGATATTTACTTAATCTCTACATTAAGATATTTACTTAATCTCTACATGAAGATATTTACTTAATCTCTACATGAAGATATTTACTTAATCTCTACTTTAAGATATTTACTTAATCTCTACATGAAGATATTTACTTAATCTCTACATTAAGATATTTACTTAATCTCTACATTAAGATATTTACTTAATCTCTACATGAAGATATTTACTTAATCTCTATATTAAGATATTTACTTAATCTCTCATATGAAGATATTTACTTAATCTCTATATGAAGATATTTACTTAATCTCTACATGAAGATATTTACTTAATCTCTACATGAAGATATTTACTTAATCTCTACATTAAGATATTTACTTAATCTCTACATGAAGATATTTACTTAATCTCTCATATGAAGATATTTACTTAATCTCTACATGAAGATATTTACTTAATCTCTACATGAAGATATTTACTTAATCTCTCATATGAATATATTTACTTAATCTCTATATGAAGATATTTACTTAATCTCTACATGAAGATATTTACTTAATCTCTACATGAAGATATTTACTTAATCTCTACATGAAGATATTTACTTAATCTCTCATATGAATATATTTACTTAATCTCTACATGAAGATATTTACTTAATCTCTACATGAAGATATTTACTTAATCTCTACATGAAGATATTTACTTAATCTCTACATGAAGATATTTACTTAATCTCTACATGAAGATATTTACTTAATCTCTACATGAAGATATTTACTTAATCTCTACATGAAGATATTTACTTAATCTCTACATGAAGATATTTACTTAATCTCTACATTAAGATATTTACTTAATCTCTACATGAAGATATTTACTTAATCTCTATATGAAGATATTTACTTAATCTCTACATGAAGATATTTACTTAATCTCTACATGAAGATATTTACTTAATCTCTACATGAAGATATTTACTTAATCTCTACATGAAGATATTTACTTAATCTCTACATGAAGATATTTACTTAATCTCTACATGAAGATATTTACTTAATCTCTACATGAAGATATTTACTTAATCTCTCATATGAAGATATTTACTTAATCTCTACATTAAGATATTTACTTAATCTCTCATATGAAGATATTTACTTAATCTCTACATGAAGATATTTACTTAATCTCTACTTTAAGATATTTACTTAATCTTTACATGAAGATATTTACTTAATCTCTACATTAAGATATTTACTTAATCTCTACATGAAGATATTTACTTAATCTCTCATATGAAGATATTTACTTAATCTTTACATGAAGATATTTACTTAATCTCTCATATGAAGATATTTACTTAATCTTTACATGAAGATATTTACTTAATCTCTACATGAAGATATTTACTTAATCTCTCATATGAAGATATTTACTTAATCTCTACATGAAGATATTTACTTAATCTCTACTTTAAGATATTTACTTAATCTCTACATGAAGATATTTACTTAATCTCTACATTAAGATATTTACTTAATCTCTACATGAAGATATTTACTTAATCTCTACATTAAGATATTTACTTAATCTCTACATGAAGATATTTACTTAATCTCTACATTAAGATATTTACTTAATCTCTACATGAAGATATTTACTTAATCTCTACATGAAGATATTTACTTAATCTCTACTTTAAGATATTTACTTAATCTTTACATGAAGATATTTACTTAATCTCTACATTAAGATATTTACTTAATCTCTACATGAAGATATTTACTTAATCTCTACATGAAGATATTTACTTAATCTCTACATGAAGATATTTACTTAATCTCTACATGAAGATATTTACTTAATCTCTCATATGAAGATATTTACTTAATCTCTACATTAAGATATTTAATTAATCTCTCATATGAAGATATTTACTTAATCTCTACATGAAGATATTTACTTAATCTCTACTTTAAGATATTTACTTAATCTTTACATGAAGATATTTACTTAATCTCTA
This sequence comes from Osedax frankpressi, assembly GCA_964035775.1. Classification (NCBI taxonomy): domain Eukaryota; kingdom Metazoa; phylum Annelida; class Polychaeta; order Sabellida; family Siboglinidae; genus Osedax; species Osedax frankpressi. The sequence goes on from OZ038317.1 coordinate 3,642,241, forward strand.
CATTAAGATATTTACTTAATCTCTCACATGAAGATATTTACTTAATCTCTACATGAAGATATTTACTTAATCTCTACATGAAGATATTTACTTAATCTCTACATGAAGATATTTACTTAATCTCTACATGAAGATATTTACTTAATCTCTATATGAAGATATTTACTTAATCTCTACATGAAGATATTTACTTAATCTCTCATATGAAGATATTTACTTAATCTCTACATGAAGATATTTACTTAATCTCTACTTTAAGATATTTACTTAATCTTTACATGAAGATATTTACTTAATCTCTAAATTAAGATATTTACTTAATCTCTACATGAAGATATTTACTTAATCTCTACTTTAAGATATTTACTTAATCTTTACATGAAGATATTTACTTAATCTCTACATTAAGATATTTACTTAATCTCTCATATGAAGATATTTACTTAATCTCTACATGAAGATATTTACTTAATCTCTACATGAAGATATTTACTTAATCTCTACATGAAGATATTTACTTAATCTCTACATGAAGATATTTACTTAATCTCTATATGAAGATATTTACTTAATCTCTACATGAAGATATTTACTTAATCTCTACATGAAGATATTTACTTAATCTCTACTTTAAGATATTTACTTAATCTTTACATGAAGATATTTACTTAATCTCTACATTAAGATATTTACTTAATCTCTCATATGAAGATATTTACTTAATCTCTACATGAAGATATTTACTTAATCTCTACATGAAGATATTTACTTAATCTCTACATGAAGATATTTACTTAATCTCTACATGAAGATATTTACTTAATCTCTATATGAAGATATTTACTTAATCTCTACATGAAGATATTTACTTAATCTCTCATATGAAGATATTTACTTAATCTCTACATGAAGATATTTACTTAATCTCTACTTTAAGATATTTACTTAATCTTTACATGAAGATATTTACTTAATCTCTACATTAAGATATTTACTTAATCTCTACATGAAGATATTTACTTAATCTCTACTTTAAGATATTTACTTAATCTTTACATGAAGATATTTACTTAATCTCTACATTAAGATATTTACTTAATCTCTCATATGAAGATATTTACTTAATCTCTACATGAAGATATTTACTTAATCTCTACATGAAGATATTTACTTAATCTCTACATGAAGATATTTACTTAATCTCTATATGAAGATATTTACTTAATCTCTACATGAAGATATTTACTTAATCTCTACATGAAGATATTTACTTAATCTCTACATGAAGATATTTACTTAATCTCTACATGAAGATATTTACTTAATCTCTCATATGAAGATATTTACTTAATCTCTACTTTAAGATATTTACTTAATCTTTACATGAAGATATTTACTTAATCTCTACATTAAGATATTTACTTAATCTCTCATATGAAGATATTTACTTAATCTCTACATGAAGATATTTACTTAATCTCTCATATGAAGATATTTACTTAATCTCTACATGAAGATATTTACTTAATCTCTACATGAAGATATTTACTTAATCTCTACATTAAGATATTTACTTAATCTCTACATGAAGATATTTACTTAATCTCTCATATGAAGATATTTACTTAATCTCTACATGAAGATATTTACTTAATCTCTACATGAAGATATTTACTTAATCTCTCATATGAATATATTTACTTAATCTCTATATGAAGATATTTACTTAATCTCTACATGAAGATATTTACTTAATCTCTACATGAAGATATTTACTTAATCTCTACATGAAGATATTTACTTAATCTCTCATATGAAGATATTTACTTAATCTCTACATGAAGATATTTACTTAATCTCTACATGAAGATATTTACTTAATCTCTATATGAAGATATTTACTTAATCTCTACATGAAGATATTTACTTAATCTCTACATGAAGATATTTACTTAATCTCTACATGAAGATATTTACTTAATCTCTACATGAAGATATTTACTTAATCTCTACATGAAGATATTTACTTAATCTCTACATGAAGATATTTACTTAATCTCTACATGAAGATATTTACTTAATCTCTACATGAAGATATTTACTTAATCTCTACATGAAGATATTTACTTAATCTCTACATGAAGATATTTACTTAATCTCTCATATGAAGATATTTACTTAATCTCTACATGAAGATATTTACTTAATCTCTACATGAAGATATTTACTTAATCTCTACATGAAGATATTTACTTAATCTCTACATGAAGATATTTACTTAATCTCTCATATGAAGATATTTACTTAATCTCTACATGAAGATATTTACTTAATCTCTACATGAAGATATTTACTTAATCTCTATATGAAGATATTTACTTAATCTCTATATGAAGATATTTACTTAATCTCTACATGAAGATATTTACTTAATCTCTACATGAAGATATTTACTTAATCTCTACATGAAGATATTTACTTAATCTCTCATATGAAGATATTTACTTAATCTCTACATGAAGATATTTACTTAATCTCTACATGAAGATATTTACTTAATCTCTATATGAAGATATTTACTTAATCTCTACATGAAGATATTTACTTAATCTCTACATGAAGATATTTACTTAATCTCTACATTAAGATATTTACTTAATCTCTACATGAAGATATTTACTTAATCTCTACATGAAGATATTTACTTAATCTCTACATTAAGATATTTACTTAATCTCTACATGAAGATATTTACTTAATCTCTACATGAAGATATTTACTTAATCTCTACATGAAGATATTTACTTAATCTCTACATGAAGATATTTACTTAATCTCTACATGAAGATATTTACTTAATCTCTACATGAAGATATTTACTTAATCTCTACATGAAGATATTTACTTAATCTCTACATTAAGATATTTACTTAATCTCTACATGAAGATATTTACTTAATCTCTCATATGAAGATATTTACTTAATCTCTACATGAAGATATTTACTTAATCTCTACATGAAGATATTTACTTAATCTCTACATGAAGATATTTACTTAATCTCTACATGAAGATATTTACTTAATCTCTACATGAAGATATTTACTTAATCTCTCATATGAAGATATTTACTTAATCTCTACATGAAGATATTTACTTAATCTCTACATGAAGATATTTACTTAATCTCTACATGAAGATATTTACTTAATCTCTACATGAAGATATTTACTTAATCTCTACATGAAGATATTTACTTAATCTCTACATGAAGATATTTACTTAATCTCTATATTAAGATATTTACTTAATTTTTACATGAAGATATTTACTTAATCTCTCATGAAGATATTTACTTAATCTCTACATGAAGATATTTACTTAATCTCTACATGAAGATATTTACTTAATCTCTACATTAAGATATTTACTTAATCTCTACATGAAGATATTTACTTAATCTCTCATGAAGATATTTACTTAATCTCTACATGAAGATATTTACTTAATCTCTCATATGAAGATATTTACTTAATCTCTACATGAAGATATTTACTTAATCTCTACATGAAGATATTTACTTAATCTCTACATGAAGATATTTACTTAATCTCTACATGAAGATATTTACTTAATCTCTACATGAAGATATTTACTTAATCTCTACATGAAGATATTTACTTAATCTCTATATTAAGATATTTACTTAATTTTTACATGAAGATATTTACTTAATCTCTCATGAAGATATTTACTTAATCTCTACATGAAGATATTTACTTAATCTCTCATGAAGATATTTACTTAATCTCTACATGAAGATATTTACTTAATCTCTACATGAAGATATTTACTTAATCTCTACATTAAGATATTTACTTAATCTCTACATGAAGATATTTACTTAATCTCTACATTAAGATATTTACTTAATCTCTATATTAAGATATTTACTTAATCTTTACATGAAGATATTTACTTAATCTCTCATGAAGATATTTACTTAATCTCTACATTAAGATATTTACTTAATCTCTATATTAAGATATTTACTTAATCTTTAAATGAAGATATTTACTTAATCTCTCATGAAGATATTTACTTAATCTCTATATGAAGATATTTACTTAATCTCTACATGAAGATATTTACTTAATCTCTACATGAAGATATTTACTTAATCTCTACATTAAGATATTTACTTAATCTCTACATGAAGATATTTACTTAATCTCTACATGAAGATATTTACTTAATCTCTACATGAAGATATTTACTTAATCTCTACATGAAGATATTTACTTAATCTCTACATGAAGATATTTACTTAATCTCTACATGAAGATATTTACTTAATCTCTCATATGAAGATATTTACTTAATCTCTACATGAAGATATTTACTTAATCTCTCATATGAAGATATTTACTTAATCTCTCATATGAAGATATTTACTTAATCTCTACATGAAGATATTTACTTAATCTCTACATGAAGATATTTACTTAATCTCTCATATGAAGATATTTACTTAATCTCTCATATGAAGATATTTACTTAATCTCTACATGAATATATTTACTTAATCTCTACATGAAGATATTTACTTAATCTCTACATGAAGATATTTACTTAATCTCTACATGAAGATATTTACTTAATCTCTACATTAAGATATTTACTTAATCTCTACATGAAGATATTTACTTAATCTCTACATGAAGATATTTACTTAATCTCTACATGAAGATATTTACTTAATCTCTACATGAATATATTTACTTAATCTCTACATGAAGATATTTACTTAATCTCTACATTAAGATATTTACTTAATCTCTACATGAAGATATTTACTTAATCTCTACATGAAGATATTTACTTAATCTCTACATGAAGATATTTACTTAATCTCTCATATGAAGATATTTACTTAATCTCTACATGAAGATATTTACTTAATCTCTACATGAAGATATTTACTTAATCTCTATATTAAGATATTTACTTAATCTTTACATGAAGATATTTACTTAATCTCTCATGAAGATATTTACTTAATCTCTACATGAAGATATTTACTTAATCTCTACATGAAGATATTTACTTAATCTCTACATGAAGATATTTACTTAATCTCTACATGAAGATATTTACTTAATCTCTACATGAAGATATTTACTTAATCTCTCATATGAAGATATTTACTTAATCTCTACATGAAGATATTTACTTAATCTCTCATATGAAGATATTTACTTAATCTCTCATATGAAGATATTTACTTAATCTCTACATGAAGATATTTACTTAATCTCTACATGAAGATATTTACTTAATCTCTCATATGAAGATATTTACTTAATCTCTCATATGAAGATATTTACTTAATCTCTACATGAATATATTTACTTAATCTCTACATGAAGATATTTACATAATCTCTCATATGAAGATATTTACTTAATCTCTACATGAAGATATTTACTTAATCTCTACATTAAGATATTTACTTAATCTCTACATGAAGATATTTACTTAATCTCTACATGAAGATATTTACTTAATCTCTACATGAAGATATTTACTTAATCTCTACATTAAGATATTTACTTAATCTCTACATGAAGATATTTACTTAATCTCTACATGAATATATTTACTTAATCTCTACATGAAGATATTTACTTAATCTCTACATGAAGATATTTACTTAATCTCTACATTAAGATATTTACTTAATCTCTACATTAAGATATTTACTTAATCTCTACATGAAGATATTTACTTAATCTCTACATGAAGATATTTACTTAATCTCTACATGAAGATATTTACTTAATCTCTATATGAAGATATTTACTTAATCTCTACATTAAGATATTTACTTAATCTCTACATGAAGATATTTACTTAATCTCTACATGAAGATATTTACTTAATCTCTCATATGAAGATATTTACTTAATCTCTACATGAAGATATTGACTTAATCTCTACATGAAGATATTTACTTAATCTCTACATGAAGATATTTACTTAATCTCTACATTAAGATATTTACTTAATCTCTACATGAAGATATTTACTTAATCTCTACATGAAGATATTTACTTAATCTCTACATTAAGATATTTACTTAATCTCTATATGAAGATATTTACTTAATCTCTACATGAAGATATTTACTTAATCTCTACATGAAGATATTTACTTAATCTCTATATGAAGATATTTACTTAATCTCTACATGAAGATATTTACTTAATCTCTACATTAAGATATTTACTTAATCTCTACATGAAGATATTTACTTAATCTCTCATATGAAGATATTTACTTAATCTCTATATGAAGATATTTACTTAATCTCTCATATGAAGATATTTACTTAATCTCTACATGAAGATATTTACTTAATCTCTCATATGAAGATATTTACTTAATCTCTACATGAAGATATTTACTTAATCTCTACATGAAGATATTTACTTAATCTCTCATATTAAGATATTTACTTAATCTCTACATGAAGATATTTACTTAATCTCTACATGAAGATATTTACTTAATCTCTCATATGAAGATATTTACTTAATCTCTACATGAAGATATTTACTTAATCTCTACATGAAGATATTTACTTAATCTCTCATATTAAGATATTTACTCAATCTCTACATGAAGATATTTACTTAATCTCTACATTAAGATATTTACTTAATCTCTACATGAAGATATTTACTTAATCTCTACATTAAGATATTTACTTAATCTCTCATATGAAGATATTTACTTAATCTCTACATGAAGATATTTACTTAATCTCTACATGAAGATATTTACTTAAGCTCTACATGAAGATATTTACTTAATCTCTACATGAAGATATTTACTTAATCTCTACATGAAGATATTTACTTAATCTCTACATGAAGATATTTACTTAATCTCTCATATTAAGATATTTACTTAATCTCTACATTAAGATATTTACTTAATCTCTACATTAAGATATTTACTTAATCTCTACATGAAGATATTTACTTAATCTCTACATTAAGATATTTACTTAATCTCTCATATTAAGATATTTACTTAATCTCTACATTAAGATATTTACTTAATCTCTACATGAAGATATTTACTTAATCTCTACATGAAGATATTTACTTAATCTCTCATATGAAGATATTTACTTAATCTCTACATTAAGATATTTACTTAATCTCTAAATGAAGATATTTACTTAATCTCTACATTAAGATATTTACTTAATCTCTACATGAAGATATTTACTTAATCTCTACATGAAGATATTTACTTAATCTCTCATATTAAGATATTTACTTAATCTCTCATATGAAGATATTTACTTAATCTCTACATTAAGATATTTACTTAATCTCTAAATGAAGATATTTACTTAATCTCTACATTAAGATATTTACTTAATCTCTAAATGAAGATATTTACTTAATCTCTACATGAAGATATTTACTTAATCTCTACATGAAGATATTTACTTAATCTCTACATGAAGATATTTACTTAATCTCTACATGAAGATATTTACTTAATCTCTACGTTAAGATATTTACTTAATCTCTCATATGAAGATATTTACTTAATCTCTACATGAAGATATTTACTTAATCTCTACATGAAGATATTTACTTAATCTCTCATATTAAGATATTTACTTAATCTCTACATTAAGATATTTACTTAATCTCTATATGAAGATATTTACTTAATCTCTACATGAAGATATTTACTTAATCTCTACATGAAGATATTTACTTAATCTCTACATGAAGATATTTACTTAATCTCTACATTAAGATATTTACTTAATCTCTACATGAAGATATTTACTTAATCTCTACATTAAGATATTTACTTAATCTCTCATATTAAGATATTTACTTAATCTCTACATTAAGATATTTACTTAATCTCTACATGAAGATATTTACTTAATCTCTACATGAAGATATTTACTTAATCTCTCATATTAAGATATTTACTTAATCTCTCATATGAAGATATTTACTTAATCTCTACATTAAGATATTTACTTAATCTCTAAATGAAGATATTTACTTAATCTCTACATTAAGATATTTACTTAATCTCTAAATGAAGATATTTACTTAATCTCTACATGAAGATATTTACTTAATCTCTACATGAAGATATTTACTTAATCTCTACGTTAAGATATTTACTTAATCTCTCATATTAAGATATTTACTTAATCTCTCATATGAAGATATTTACTTAATCTCTACATGAAGATATTTACTTAATCTCTACATGAAGATATTTACTTAATCTCTACATGAAGATATTTACTTAATCTCTACATGAAGATATTTACTTAATCTCTACATGAAGATATTTACTTAATCTCTACATGAAGATATTTACTTAATCTCTACATGAAGATATTTACTTAATCTCTACATGAAGATATTTACTTAATCTCTACGTTAAGATATTTACTTAATCTCTACATGAAGATATTTACTTAATCTCTACATGAAGATATTTACTTAATCTCTACATGAAGATATTTACTTAATCTCTACATGAAGATATTTACTTAATCTCTACATTAAGATATTTACTTAATCTCTAAATGAAGATATTTACTTAATCTCTACATGAAGATATTTAATTAATCTCTACATGAAGATATTTACTTAATCTCTACATGAAGATATTTACTTAATCTCTACATGAAGATATTTACTTAATCTCTACATGAAGATATTTACTTAATCTCTACATTAAGATATTTACTTAATCTCTACATGAAGATATTTACTTAATCTCTCATATGAAGATATTTACTTAATCTCTCATATGAAGATATTTACTTAATCTCTACATGAAGATATTTACTTAATCTCTACATGAAGATATTTACTTAATCTCTCATATGAAGATATTTACTTAATCTCTACATGAAGATATTTACTTAATCTCTACATGAAGATATTTACTTAATCTCTACATTAAGATATTTACTTAATCTCTCATATGAAGATATTTACTTAATCTCTACATGAAGATATTTACTTAATCTCTACATGAAGATATTTACTTTATCTCTATATGAAGATATTTACTTAATCTCTCATATGAAGATATTTACTTAATCTCTATATGAAGATATTTACTTAATCTCTACATGAAGATATTTACTTAATCTCTACATGAAGATATTTACTTAATCTCTACATGAAGATATTTACTTAATCTCTACTTGAAGATATTTACTTACTCTCTACATTAAGATATTTACTTAATCTCTACATGAAGATATTTACTTAATCTCTACATGAAGATATTTACTTAATCTCTACATGAAGATATTTACTTAATCTCTCATATGAAGATATTTACTTAATCTCTACATGAAGATATTTACTTAATCTCTACATGAAGATATTTACTTAATCTCTCATATGAAGATATTTACTTAATCTCTCATATGAAGATATTTACTTAATCTCTACATGAAGATATTTACTTAATCTCTACATGAAGATATTTACTTAATCTCTCATATTAAGATATTTACTTAATCTCTCATATGAAGATATTTACTTAATCTCTACATGAAGATATTTACTTAATCTCTATATGAAGATATTTACTTAATCTCTCATATTAAGATATTTACTTAATCTCTCATATGAAGATATTTACTTAATCTCTACATTAAGATATTTACTTAATCTCTACATGAAGATATTTACTTAATCTCTCATATTAAGATATTTACTTAATCTCTCATATGAAGATATTTACTTAATCTCTACATGAAGATATTTACTTAATCTCTACATGAAGATATTTACTTAATCTCTCATATTAAGATATTTACTTAATCTCTCATATGAAGATATTTACTTAATCTCTACATGAAGATATTTACTTAATCTCTCATATTAAGATATTTACTTAATCTCTCATATGAAGATATTTACTTAATCTCTACATTAAGATATTTACTTAATCTCTAAATGAAGATATTTACTTAATCTCTACATTAAGATATTTACTTAATCTCTAAATGAAGATATTTACTTAATCTCTACATGAAGATATTTACTTAATCTCTACATGAAGATATTTACTTAATCTCTACATGAAGATATTTACTTAATCTCTACATGAAGATATTTACTTAATCTCTATATGAAGATATTTACTTAATCTCTACATGAAGATATTTACTTAATCTCTACATGAAGATATTTACTTAATCTCTATATGAAGATATTTACTTAATCTCTCATATGAAGATATTTACTTAATCTCTACATGAAGATATTTACTTAATCTCTACATGAAGATATTTACTTAATCTCTATATGAAGATATTTACTTAATCTCTCATATGAAGATATTTACTTAATCTCTACATGAAGATATTTACTTAATCTCTACATGAAGATATTTACTTAATCTCTATATGAAGATATTTACTTAATCTCTACATGAAGATATTTACTTAATCTCTACATGAAGATATTTACTTAATCTCTACATGAAGATATTTACTTAATCTCTACATTAAGATATTTACTTAATCTCTACATGAAGATATTTACTTAATCTCTCATATGAAGATATTTACTTAATCTCTATATGAAGATATTTACTTAATCTCTCATATGAAGATATTTACTTAATCTCTACATGAAGATATTTACTTAATCTCTCATATGAAGATATTTACTTAATCTCTACATGAAGATATTTACTTAATCTCTACATGAAGATATTTACTTAATCTCTCATATTAAGATATTTACTTAATCTCTACATGAAGATATTTACTTAATCTCTACATGAAGATATTTACTTAATCTCTCATATGAAGATATTTACTTAATCTCTACATGAAGATATTTACTTAATCTCTACATGAAGATATTTACTTAATCTCTCATATTAAGATATTTACTTAATCTCTACATGAAGATATTTACTTAATCTCTACATTAAGATATTTACTTAATCTCTACATGAAGATATTTACTTAATCTCTACATTAAGATATTTACTTAATCTCTCATATGAAGATATTTACTTAATCTCTACATGAAGATATTTACTTAATCTCTACATGAAGATATTTACTTAATCTCTACATGAAGATATTTACTTAATCTCTACATGAAGATATTTACTTAATCTCTACATGAAGATATTTACTTAATCTCTACATGAAGATATTTACTTAATCTCTCATATTAAGATATTTACTTAATCTCTACATTAAGATATTTACTTAATCTCTATATGAAGATATTTACTTAATCTCTACATGAAGATATTTACTTAATCTCTACATGAAGATATTTACTTAATCTCTACATGAAGATATTTACTTAATCTCTACATTAAGATATTTACTTAATCTCTACATGAAGATATTTACTTAATCTCTACATTAAGATATTTACTTAATCTCTCATATTAAGATATTTACTTAATCTCTACATTAAGATATTTACTTAATCTCTACATGAAGATATTTACTTAATCTCTACATGAAGATATTTACTTAATCTCTCATATGAAGATATTTACTTAATCTCTACATTAAGATATTTACTTAATCTCTAAATGAAGATATTTACTTAATCTCTACATTAAGATATTTACTTAATCTCTACATGAAGATATTTACTTAATCTCTACATGAAGATATTTACTTAATCTCTCATATTAAGATATTTACTTAATCTCTCATATGAAGATATTTACTTAATCTCTACATTAAGATATTTACTTAATCTCTAAATGAAGATATTTACTTAATCTCTACATTAAGATATTTACTTAATCTCTAAATGAAGATATTTACTTAATCTCTACATGAAGATATTTACTTAATCTCTACATGAAGATATTTACTTAATCTCTACATGAAGATATTTACTTAATCTCTACATGAAGATATTTACTTAATCTCTACGTTAAGATATTTACTTAATCTCTCATATGAAGATATTTACTTAATCTCTACATGAAGATATTTACTTAATCTCTCATATTAAGATATTTACTTAATCTCTCATATTAAGATATTTACTTAATCTCTACATTAAGATATTTACTTAATCTCTATATGAAGATATTTACTTAATCTCTACATGAAGATATTTACTTAATCTCTACATGAAGATATTTACTTAATCTCTACATGAAGATATTTACTTAATCTCTACATTAAGATATTTACTTAATCTCTACATGAAGATATTTACTTAATCTCTACATTAAGATATTTACTTAATCTCTCATATTAAGATATTTACTTAATCTCTACATTAAGATATTTACTTAATCTCTACATGAAGATATTTACTTAATCTCTACATGAAGATATTTACTTAATCTCTCATATGAAGATATTTACTTAATCTCTACATTAAGATATTTACTTAATCTCTAAATGAAGATATTTACTTAATCTCTACATTAAGATATTTACTTAATCTCTACATGAAGATATTTACTTAATCTCTACATGAAGATATTTACTTAATCTCTCATATTAAGATATTTACTTAATCTCTCATATGAAGATATTTACTTAATCTCTAAATGAAGATATTTACTTAATCTCTACATTAAGATATTTACTTAATCTCTACATTAAGATATTTACTTAATCTCTAAATGAAGATATTTACTTAATCTCTACATGAAGATATTTACTTAATCTCTACGTTAAGATATTTACTTAATCTCTCATATTAAGATATTTACTTAATCTCTCATATGAAGATATTTACTTAATCTCTACATGAAGATATTTACTTAATCTCTACATGAAGATATTTACTTAATCTCTACATGAAGATATTTACTTAATCTCTACATGAAGATATTTACTTAATCTCTACATGAAGATATTTACTTAATCTCTACATGAAGATATTTACTTAATCTCTACATGAAGATATTTACTTAATCTCTACATGAAGATATTTACTTAATCTCTACGTTAAGATATTTACTTAATCTCTACATGAAGATATTTACTTAATCTCTACATGAAGATATTTACTTAATCTTTATATGAAGATATTTACTTAATCTCTACATTAAGATATTTACTTAATCTCTAAATGAAGATATTTACTTAATCTCTACATGAAGATATTTAATTAATCTCTACATGAAGATATTTACTTAATCTCTACATGAAGATATTTACTTAATCTCTACATGAAGATATTTACTTAATCTCTACATGAAGATATTTACTTAATCTCTACATTAAGATATTTACTTAATCTCTACATGAAGATATTTACTTAATCTCTCATATGAAGATATTTACTTAATCTCTCATATGAAGATATTTACTTAATCTCTACATGAAGATATTTACTTAATCTCTACATGAAGATATTTACTTAATCTCTCATATGAAGATATTTACTTAATCTCTACATTAAGATATTTACTTAATCTCTACATGAAGATATTTACTTAATCTCTATATGAAGATATTTACTTAATCTCTCATATGAAGATATTTACTTAATCTCTACATGAAGATATTTACTTAATCTCTACATGAAGATATTTACTTAATCTCTACATGAAGATATTTACTTAATCTCTCATATGAAGATATTTACTTAATCTCTACATGAAGATATTTACTTAATCTCTCATATTAAGATATTTACTTAATCTCTCATATGAAGATATTTACTTAATCTCTACATTAAGATATTTACTTAATCTCTAAATGAAGATATTTACTTAATCTCTACATTAAGATATTTACTTAATCTCTACATGAAGATATTTACTTAATCTCTATATGAAGATATTTACTTAATCTCTACATGAAGATATTTACTTAATCTCTACATGAAGATATTTACTTAATCTCTATATGAAGATATTTACTTAATCTCTCATATGAAGATATTTACTTAATCTCTACATGAAGATATTTACTTAATCTCTACATGAAGATATTTACTTAATCTCTATATGAAGATATTTACTTAATCTCTCATATGAAGATATTTACTTAATCTCTACATGAAGATATTTACTTAATCTCTACATGAAGATATTTACTTAATCTCTATATGAAGATATTTACTTAATCTCTACATGAAGATATTTACTTAATCTCTATATGAAGATATTTACTTAATCTCTCATATGAAGATATTTACCTAATCTCTACATGAAGATATTTACTTAATCTCTATATGAAGATATTTACTTAATCTCTCATATGAAGATATTTACCTAATCTCTACATGAAGATATTTACTTAATCTCTACATGAAGATATTTACTTAATCTCTACATTAAGATATTTACTTAATCTCTATATGAAGATATTTACTTAATTTCTACATGAAGATATTTACTTAATCTCTATATGAAGATATTTACTTAATCTCTCATATGAAGATATTTACTTAATCTCTACATGAAGATATTTACTTAATCTCTACATGAAGATATTTACTTAATCTCTCATCTGAAGATATTTACTTAATCTCTACATGAAGATATTTACTTAATCTCTAAATGAAGATATTTACTTAATCTCTACATGAAGATATTTACTTAATCACTACATGAAGATATTTACTTAATCTCTACATGAAGATATTTACTTAATCTTTACATGAAGATATTTACTTAATCTCTCATATGAAGATATTTACTTAATCTCTACATGAAGATATTTACTTAATCTCTCATATGAAGATATTTACTTAATCTCTACATGAATATATTTACTTAATCTCTACATGAAGATATTTACTTAATCTCTCATATGAAGATATTTACTTAATCTCTACATGAAGATATTTACTTAATCTCTACATTAAGATATTTACTTAATCTCTACATGAAGATATTTACTTAATCTCTCATATGAAGATATTTACTTAATCTCTACATGAAGATATTTACTTAATCTCTCATATGAAGATATTTACTTAATCTCTACATGAAGATATTTACTTAATCTCTACATTAAGATATTTACTTAATCTCTACATGAAGATATTTACTTAATCTCTACATGAAGATATTTACTTAATCTCTAAATGTAGATATTTACTTAATCTCTATATGAAGATATTTACTTAATCTCTACATTAAGATATTTACTTAATCTCTACATGAAGATATTTACTTAATCTCTACATGAAGATATTTACTTAATCTCTACATGAAGATATTTACTTAATCTCTACATGAAGATATTTACTTAATCTCTCATATGAAGATATTTACTTAATCTCTACATTAAGATATTTACTTAATCTCTACATGAAGATATTTACTTAATCTCTAAATGAAGATATTTACTTAATCTCTATATGAAGATATTTACTTAATCTCTACATTAAGATATTTACTTAATCTCTACATGAAGATATTTACTTAATCTCTAAATGAAGATATTTACTTAATCTCTCATATGAAGATATTTACTTAATCTCTATATGAAGATATTTACTTACTCTCTACATGAAGATATTTACTTAATCTCTACATTAAGATATTTACTTAATCTCTACATGAAGATATTTACTTAATCTCTACATGAAGATATTTACTTAATCTCTCATGTGAAGATATTTACTTAATCTCTACATTAAGATATTTACTTAATCTCTACATGAAGATATTTACTTAATCTCTAAATGTAGATATTTACTTAATCTCTACATGAAGATATTTACTTAATCTCTACATGAAGATATTTACTTAATCTCTCATATGAAGATATTTACTTAATCTCTATATGAAGATATTTACTTAATCTCTACATTAAGATATTTACTTAATCTCTATATGAAGATATTTACTTAATCTCTACATTAAGATATTTACTTAATCTCTACATGAAGATATTTACTTAATCTCTACATGAAGATATTTACTTAATCTCTCATATGAAGATATTTACTTATTCTCTATATGAAGATATTTACTTAATCTCTACATTAAGATATTTACTTAATCTCTATATTAAGATATTTACTTAATCTCTACATGAAGATATTTACTTAATCTCTAAATGAAGATATTTACTTAATCTCTCATATGAAGATATTTACTTAATCTCTACATGAAGATATTTACTTAATCTCTCATATGAAGATATTTACTTAATCTCTCATATGAAGATATTTACTTAATCTCTACATGAAGATATTTACTTAATCTCTACATTAAGATATTTACTTAATCTCTACATGAAGATATTTACTTAATCTCTACATGAAGATATTTACTTAATCTCTAAATGTAGATATTTACTTAATCTCTATATGAAGATATTTACTTAATCTCTACATTAAGATATTTACTTAATCTCTACATGAAGATATTTACTTAATCTCTACATGAAGATATTTACTTAATCTCTACATGAAGATATTTACTTAATCTCTACATGAAGATATTTACTTAATCTCTCATATGAAGATATTTACTTAATCTCTACATTAAGATATTTACTTAATCTCTACATGAAGATATTTACTTAATCTCTAAATGAAGATATTTACTTAATCTCTATATGAAGATATTTACTTAATCTCTACATTAAGATATTTACTTAATCTCTACATGAAGATATTTACTTAATCTCTAAATGAAGATATTTACTTAATCTCTCATATGAAGATATTTACTTAATCTCTATATGAAGATATTTACTTAATCTCTACATTAAGATATTTACTTAATCTCTACATGAAGATATTTACTTAATCTCTACATGAAGATATTTACTTAATCTCTCATGTGAAGATATTTACTTAATCTCTACATTAAGATATTTACTTAATCTCTACATGAAGATATTTACTTAATCTCTAAATGTAGATATTTACTTAATCTCTATATGAAGATATTTACTTAATCTCTACATTAAGATATTTACTTAATCTCTACATGAAGATATTTACTTAATCTCTACATGAAGATATTTACTTAATCTCTCATATGAAGATATTTACTTAATCTCTATATGAAGATATTTACTTAATCTCTACATTAAGATATTTACTTAATCTCTATATGAAGATATTTACTTAATCTCTACATTAAGATATTTACTTAATCTCTACATGAAGATATTTACTTAATCTCTACATGAAGATATTTACTTAATCTCTCATATGAAGATATTTACTTATTCTCTATATGAAGATATTTACTTAATCTCTACATTAAGATATTTACTTAATCTCTATATTAAGATATTTACTTAATCTCTACATGAAGATATTTACTTAATCTCTAAATGAAGATATTTACTTAATCTCTATATGAAGATATTTACTTAATCTCTACATTAAGATATTTACTTAATCTCTACATGAAGATATTTACTTAATCTCTCATATGAAGATATTTACTTAATCTCTATATGAAGATATTTACTTAATCTCTACATGAAGATATTTACTTAATCTCTCATATGAAGATAATACATTATTTGTATTAGAAAAACTTACTAATATATTTAATATATCTAAATTCCTTCACCTATACGCAGTTGTTTACATTCCTATTGTGCTCGGTCAGCACTTACTCTACATGGTTAATTATCGCCATGACAACGGAACGATACATTGCCGTGTGTCATCCTCTACAGGCAGCTTCCTTCTGCACGACATCTAAAGCAGTAAAGGTTATATTTAGACATAATCTGCCAGCTAGAGGTATATATAGGTAATAAGACTTTCACAAAAGAGTGATTTAACTGATTAAATCGTTTTTATTCAGTTCATATTCCTATTGAATGTTAAAGGTAATTTAAGAGTAATTTTTATGGATTAAAGACAAAATGAAATTAATAAGTAGTAAAAATAAAAATAGGTTTCAATAAATATAGATAGGCGATAATTGTACTTTAGTGGTTTGTTAGATATAGATATATTACAATAGCATTTGAAAGGAATTTTAAATATATTTTATTATGTATATAGCAAATGCTTATGAAACTTTTTCATATTCAATTACCAGATTAATTTACATAAAATACATAAAAATGTGAAGTATGTGAAATCATGTTTTATAAGTCAACTCCTAAAAACTATTCTAGACTATTTTCTCTGAATCTGACAGGTGGTTGTTTTGTTGATCTGTGCCACCATGACTTTACACCTGCACATGTTTGTTTCGCTTGAGGTCAAAGGTGACCCACCGCAATGCAGAGCCGCCGACGGCTATACAGTTCTTATCGACGTTGGT
>OZ038317.1:3660734-3689153 GCA_964035775.1 Osedax frankpressi
CATCAACGCAGCCCATCATCTGACACTCCCACCTGTCACCCCCCCCCATCTGACACCCATATCTGTCACCCCCCATCTGATACCCCATATGTCACCCCCATCTGTCACCCCCATCTGACACCCCCATCTGTCATCCCCCATCTGACACCCCCTCCATCTGTCATCCCCCATCTGACACCCCCTCCATCTGTCATCCCCCATATGTCATCCCCCATCTGTCACCCCCATCTGTCACCCCCATCTGACACCCCCATCTGACCCCCCCATCTGTCACCTCCCATCTGACACCCCCCCCCATCTGTCACCCCCATCTGACACCCCCATCTCTCACCCCCCATCTGACACCCCCCTCCATCTGTCACCCCCATCTGACACCCCTCCCCCCACTTGACATCAATAATGTAATTGAATATTCTCCTCGTACAGGTGGAGTGATCATGAACCTTTGGCCCAGATAATACCCAAGGCTGTTCAATACAATTACAGTAGCAGCAAGGACAAGAAGGATGCAAGTCATTTGCGAGAATCCTCCAAAAATATGCAAGGCATTCACATCAATGTTCAGAAAATATCTGGTGATCTTTTCCAAGTTAATAATGGGATGCAATTAAGGGTGATCTCAAATTTGTTTTTTTTCTAAGATATATCCACTTTACTATATAAGACGTTGTATATAAGACGTTGTATATAAGACGTTGTATATAAGACGTTGTATATAAGACGTTGTATATCAAATATAGACACTTAATAACCTAGTATACAATTTTTGACTATTTAATACTAATTTTGAATAAACCCTGACAAGTATATAAAAATTATCAGAGATTTTAAAATTATATCCATTTTTACTTATAATTTATATTATTTTAATTACTATTATTTTAATTACTATTAGATTAGAATTACATTTATAAAATTATTTTTATATCATTTTTTTGATTGCTATCAACTGATTATAACAATCATACAAAATTGCAAGTTATTTCTATAATTTATCAGGTAATAAAATTATTTTCAAGAAATGTTTGATAATTCTCCGAAATTTTGATGATATTTTTTATTGTTACAAGATTTAAATATATATTTCAATTATAATTTATTAATTATTTATTATTAAAATTATATTATGATAGTATATATTGTTTTTACCTAAAATGTACACACAAATATTTCCTATACCTAATAAAATTCTTAGAAATACTGTATTTCGATATATTAAAATAATTGTGGATTATGAATACCTTTATTTAACACACTAAAGAATATGAATAATTCAAGAGATGGCTTCCACTTGTGTATAACATAATATTAACATATTAATTGATGGATTGTAGTCAAATCACATGAAAACAAACCTGATAACACACACAACTATTTACTTTATTAATTTACCTAATATTTCGGATTTATATTGAATTCCACCTTTTTTGGATTTAATTTGATTGCTAAAGTTCCATCATTGCCATCAAGTTTACTTGTGTGTATATATTTCTTCCAATTCCTACTTATCAAGTTTAACTAAATGTGAATTTCTACAGAAAAAGGATCAGCTGATGGTATCTCAAAGTTCTGCAACTGCACGTAAGATTGGATTTCCAGATGTGATTCTGCCAAGTTTGTAATCCCACATAGCACACCCCTAATCACACCCCAAATCACACTCCTATATCTCACCCCTATATCACACCCCTATATGACACCCCTATATCTCACCCCTATATCACACCCCTATGTCACACCCCTATATCACACCCCTATATCTCACCCCTATATCATACCCCTATATTACACCCCTATATCACACCCCTATATTACACCCCTATATCACACCCCTATATTACACCCCTATATTACACCCCTATATCACACCCCTATATCACACCCCTATATCTCACCCCTAATCACACCCCTATATCATACCCCTATATCACACCCCTATTTCTCACCCCTATATCATACCCCTAATCACACCTCTATATCATACCCCTATATCACACCCCTATATCACACCCCTATATCTCAACCCTAATCACACCCCTATATCACACCCCTATATCTCACCCCTAATCACACCCCTATATCACACTCCTATATCTCACCCCTATATCACACTCCTATATCTCACCCCTATATCACACCCCTATATCACACCCCTATATCACACCCCTAATATCACCCCTATATCTCACCCCTATATATCATATCCCATATTAAACCATTTTATTATCTCACCAATATTTTAAAATTATAGCTATTGTAGTTATGTAGCCCATTAGACAAGCCACGCCTCTTATATAAGACAAGCCACGCCTCTTGTATGGCCATGCCCCTTTATTAGCCATACATCACAACTATTTTCATAATGTATTCAATATAATTCTAAGCCACACCCATTATTAGCCACACACATTATAATCCACACCCATTATTAGCCACACCCTTTATTAGCCACCCCCATTATTAGTCACTCCCATTATTAGCCACACCCATTATTAGCCACACCCATTATAAGCCACACACATTATTAGTCACATCCATTATTAGCCACACCCATTATAAGCCACACCCATTATTAGCCACACCCATTATTAGCCACTCCCCTCTATTAGGTTATTGCCGTAATTAAATCCACATTTGCCATACTCCTCTCATATGAATTTCAGTCACACCCTTTTAATATTCAAGTTCCTCTTGTAGTCTATGCCATGATAATGTCCACATAAATATAAACCACGCATATTTATTAGCTACGCCTATCTCAAAGAATAAACCATGCCTATTTATTAGCCACACCCACCTCAAAGACTAAACTACGCCTATTTATTAGCCACACCCATCTCCAGGCTATTTAAGGAATGAAGCACACATAACACTTAGCCATGCGATCCTCACAAAACCTGTTGGGAAAAGTGACGGAAACATTGAAGTCACAATGACAGTTTGCAATTCCAATCGCTCGGTTAGTGTTTAAAATAAGTTTTAAACACGGGTATTATAGGAATTAGTATAGGAATTAAAACCAAGAGTTAAAACAGCAGTTTAACACAGCAGTTTATTATCTTGAGTTAGATACATGATTTAAACTTGGTTACAAGACACTAATATTTATGTTACTGCAACATAACATAACATAACTTATAACTGCTTATAAGTAATTATTGATGGCAGTATATAAGTATAATTTTAAAATCTGAAAATTTGTTTATAATAATAACAAAATTAAATTGAATAGACAAGATTACAACAATTGTATTATTTTCAACTTATTTAATTAATTGTGAGTATTTAGAATTAATAAGATATGAAATTTATTTTTCAATATATATTTTTATTTATTCATTGCAAATAAAATAATGTAAAATTTATATTTGGTTATTGATACACCAAACTACACCAAACCAACCATACTATACTACACCACACCACACTACACCTTACTACACCACACCACACCACACCAGACCACACCAGACCACACCACACCACACCACATCACACCACACCACACCACACTACACCACACCATACCACACCACACCATACCACACCACACCACACCACACTACACCACACCACACCACACTACACCACACTACACTACACCACACCACACCACACCACACTACACCACACCACACCACACCACACTACACTACACCACACCACACCACACCACACCACACTACACCACACTACACTACACCACACCACACCACACCACACTACACCACACTACACCACACTACACTACACCACACCACACCACACCACACC
This sequence comes from Osedax frankpressi, assembly GCA_964035775.1. NCBI lineage: Eukaryota > Metazoa > Annelida > Polychaeta > Sabellida > Siboglinidae > Osedax > Osedax frankpressi. Next base: position 3,664,509 of record OZ038317.1, read on the forward strand.
ACACTACACCACACTACACTACACCACACCACACCACACTACACTACACTACACCACACCACACCACACCACACTACACCACACCACACCACACCACACCACACCACACCACACCACACTACACCACACCACACCACACCACACCACACCACACCACACCACACCACACCACACCACACCACACCACACCACACCACACTACACCACACCACACCACACCACACCACACCACACCACACCACACCACACCACACCACACCACACCACACCACACCACACCACACCACACCACACCACACTACACCACACCACACCACACCACACTACACCACACCACACCACACCACACTACACCACACCACACCACACCACACTACACCACACCACACCACACCACACCACACCACACCACACCACACCACACCACACTACACTACACTACACTACACCACACCACACCACACTACACCACACCACACCACACCACACCACACCACACTACACCACACCACACCACACCACACCACACCACACCACACCACACTACACTACACTACACTACACCACACCACACCACACCACACCACACTACACCACACTAAACCACACCACACTACACCACACTACACCACACTACACTACACTACACTACACTACACCACACCACACCACACTACACTACACTACACTACACCACACCACACCACACCACACTACACCACACCACACCACACCACACTACACCACACCACACCACACCACACCACACCACACCACACTACACTACACCACACCACACCACACTACACCACACTACACCACACCACACCACACCACACCACACCACACCACACCACACCACACTACACCACACCACACCACACCACACCACACTACACCACACCACACCACACCACACTACACCACACCACACCACACCACACTACACCACACCACACCACACCACACCACACCACACCACACCACACCACACCACACCACACCACACTACACTACACTACACTACACCACACCACACCACACTACACCACACCACACCACACCACACCACACTACACCACACCACACCACACCACACCACACCACACCACACCACACTACACTACACTACACTACACCACACCACACCACACTACACCACACCACACCACACCACACTACACCACACCACACCACACCACACTACACCACACCACACCACACCACACCACACCACACCACACCACACCACACCACACCACACCACACTACACCACACCACACCACACTACACTACACCACACCACACTACACTACACCACACCACACCACACCACACCACACCACACCACACCACACTACACCACACCACACCACACTACACTACACCACACCACACTACACTACACCACACCACACCACACCACACCACACTACACCACACCACACCACACTACACTACACCACACCACACCACACCACACCACACCACACCACACTACACCACACTACACCATCTAGTTGATCTGGAATGCAATCAGTGAAGGAGCTAATGTTGACATGGTATCCGAATACAGAAGTATTGTTTATTATCATGAACTGCGGCCCAAATGGCATGAGACAGTCAAGGTATTGTTGTGGCCTTCATGGGGTGGAGGGATGTATCTTACAGGGAAACATTAAGATATATAGAGTTTAGATCATTTCAGTAGAGTATGTTAATATCTCAAGTAAATATCTCATGTAAATATCTCATGTTAATATCTCATGTAAATATCTCATGTTAATATCTCATGCAATATCTCATGTTAATATCTCATGTTAATATCACATATTAATATCTCATGAGAATATATCATGCAATATCTCATTTTAATATCTTATGTAAATATCTCATGTTAATTTCTTATGTTAATATCTCATGTTAATATCTCATGTTAATATCTCATGTTAATATCTCATGCAATGTATCATGTTAATATCTTATGTAAAAATCTCATGTTAATTTCTTATATTAATATCTCATGTTAATATCTCATGTAAATATCTAATGTAAATATCTCTTATTAATATCTTATGTAAATATCTCATGTAAATATCTCATGTTAATATCTCATGTAAATATTCCAATACATTTACAATAAAATAAATAGAATACAAATTTATAACTCTAGTTCTATTTATATTGAAAAGTGAGTAGATATTAGTTATCAGGAAGATATTATTGGGCTATGATTTGTTGAATATATGGTATATTATTATCAAAGTAATTACTCATTCTTAATATGTAATCTTAACCCATAGGTTGACATTACTGTTGAGAATTTCCATGACGCACATTTATTGTTTTCCATAAGACATAGAGCATCTTCTGATGGTTTGTTCCTTAAAGAGTATTAAAACTCAATTAACACTGAAACAACATTATTATTAATACTCTAAAAAGTATTATAACTTTAATAACACTAAAACAACATCACTAAAAAATACTTTAACTAATCTATAACAATAACACAAAATACTTAAACATGAGTAAAACTAAGACTTACAAAGAAAAACAATAACGGCTAACCCAATGTCTGAGATAATATGTATGAATTTAATGATTTATATATATTCTCTACCACTCTCTATTCAATACAATAGCTAAGGATAGAGCTTCTGTACCATATGCTTTTGCTTTTGTGAAACTAATGAATGAAAATGGAACCACTCTGAAAAACATGAAACATGAATTAATATTATACAAGGTTCGAAATTATTGTTATTATAAAATATTTTGCTTAAGTTTATACTTGCAGATATTTACATCCGTATGCAAACATCTGTTCAGTCTATTACTTTGTTATTAGTGGTCTTATCAAAAAGAAGACTATCTGTCATATCCATCAACTAATTCACAAGACAGGGTTAGTTACTTGATATTTGTATGTTGTAAGTTTCTATAAATGTGAAATGATAAAGTCCGAATGATGTTTGTGATATGAATATGTATTTATGTTATTTATATTATTGTTAATATTATCACTAATTCATTTAATTTAAAGAATTTATTTTCCTCGAGTGAATCTTCCGATATCATACTTCTTATTATTTATTTACACCGATACTAAACTAATATCCACCTGGTGGTCCCCAAACTTTAGCCCGTTGCTGCAAATTTAAATATTAACCGTTACGCCAAATTCATGAGCAACTCCGATACTCTGACCATTCACTCCACTGTCGTCTCCACTAAGCTAACCCATAATGGTTAATGCTCCACTAACTCCTTACCCACTCACTTCAACTTCTACACCAGACATTGCACTCTAACTACACCAGACAATACACTCTAACTACACCAGACAATACCCTCTAACTACACCAGCCATTGCACTCTAACTACACCAGCCAATATAACCCTATATAACCCTATCATACATAATCACACCCTACATAAACCACCCTACATAAACCCACCCTACTTAAGCCCACCCTACATAAGCCCACCCTACATAACCCCACACTACATAAACCCAACCTACATAAGACCATCATACATAACCCCACCATACATAACCCCACTCTATATAACCCCACCCTACATAGTCCTATTCTATTTATCCCCAATCTACATAACCCCATCCCGCATAACCCCACCCTACATAACCCCACTCTACATAACCCAACTATACATACCCAACCCTATATACCCCACCCTACATACCCCACCCTACATAACCCCACTATACATACCCCATCCTATATAACCCCTTCCTACATAACCCTACCCTACATAACCCCACCATATATAACCCTACCCTATATAACCCTACCCTACATAACCCCACCCTACATAACCCTACCCTACATAAGCCCACCCTACATAACTCCACCCTATATAACCCCACCCTACATAACCCTACCCTACATAACCCTACCCTATATAACCCTACACTACATAACCCTACCCTACATAACCCCACCATATATAACTCTACCCTATATAATCCTACCTTACATAACCCCACCCTACATAACCCCACCCTACATAACCCTACCCTACATAACCCTACCCTGCATAAGCCCACCCTACATAACTCCACCCTATATAACCCCACCCTACATAACCCTACCCTACATAACCCTACCCTATATAACCCTACCCTACATAACCCCACCCTACATAACCCCACCTATAACTCAGTGAACCTCATGGGTATTCTCAAGTCTACAGACTGCATCAGTGATTTGAAAATGAATCTCGAGAAATTAATTAATACTGATGGTCATGAGATTATGAAGGTTTGTAATAAGTGAAATCTATAAATTACAGTTCTTCAAGTGACATAGTCTTTTATATGTTTGTGTATGGAAATGATAATGTATAGTATAGTCTTCAATATGATAAAAATATGATTTTATAAATTCACATGTTATTATTATTATTGTATTATCAATTAATAATTATAATATTAAATATTTATATAATATTAAATCTTATAATATGTGCTTATTAAATTTGTAATTAACCAGTACAAATTTGCTAATTTAGATAATAATTAGTATAAATAATATCAATGTTATCATATGTGCTCACTTTACAGTTTCTAACAGACATATTAGATGCCTTGTTCAACATTTTAAAGAACAAAAATGAGAATTTGGACGAAGAAGTGTTTAATGCGTTGGTTGGTAACAGTTGTTTGTAGAGGTCATTTAAAGTTGGAAATGATTAAAGTTGTAATTTATATGTTTTAAAAACTAATAATCAAAATAAATATTTTATTCGATTTTATTAAAGTTAAAATAAGAAAAATTCAGTTTTTTCTTCATTATTTATTTCTATCAATATATTTTGTACAAAGCATTCGTTAATATGTAATTAGTTATATTTCTATCTAATAAACTAACCTAATAAATTAACCTCACTCTAACTCCGGCTATAGCCTAACGCTCATCTACACCTCACTTCTCCTAAACTCATCTCCTCGCTTCTCCTAAACTCATCTCCTCACTTCTCCTAAACTCATCTCCTCACTTCTCCTAACTCATCTCCTCACTTCTCCTAAACTCATCTCCTCACTTCTCCTAAACTCATCTCCTCACTTCTCCTAAACTCATCTCCTCACTTCTCCTAAACTCATCTCCTCACTTCTCCTAAACTCATCTCCTCACTTCTCCTAACTCATCTCCTCACTTCTCCTAAACTCATCTCCTCACTTCTCCTAAACTCATCTCCTCACTTCTCCTAAACTCATCTCCTCATTTCTCCTAAACTCATCCCCTCACTTCTCCTAAACTCATCTCCTCACTTCTCCTAAACTCATCTCCTCACTTCTCCTAAACTCATCTCCTCACTTCTCCTAAATTCATCTCATCTCCTCACTTCATGTAAACCTCACTTAGGTATTCATCGTCAGTTTGGTCTCTACTGACAAGTACTGTCAGTTCCGCAACGTCCTCGACGCCTATATCGACGAGCAGTTCAGCTACACTTTGGCCTATAAGTTTGTACACTAACCCACTAACTCCGATAATGTATGTTAGGCTAGAAACATGCGTACTTTGTCCTATAAGTGTGTATGATGGCATATAAATGCGTACTTTGTCCTATAAGTGTGTACGATGGCCTATCAATGTGTACTTTGTCCTATAAGTAAAGTGAGGGTGAATCCAAAGCACTAAAAAGCTCTAATGTTGTTGTTTCTGTCTCCGTGCTCCAGCTTAACTATAATAATCTCTAGCACACATCCCAATCCTCGTAGCAATCTCTTGAACGTATTTCGGAGCCTGCTGGACACGGCGATACTCAGTAAGAACAACTCGGACGCTCTGGTCAACTCTCTCTGTTCGCTAGAGTACATGTTCAAGTTCATTGTGAAATCTCGCCAGCTCTATACCAGGTATAACACGCTAAGTTGCGTAATAGCATATGCATAGTATGCTGTAATCCTATTATATAACGGATATGCCCAGGTTGTACTCTGGTTCACATGTAGGTCCTAATCTACGGCTGACTTATAAATAGGCTGACCTTCTCTTACTCCATCATTCTAAGATATCACCCACTTTCATCAATAACTTAAACTCAGAATATCTTACTTTCTGATCCTCCCTTACCTCTTTTACCAACTAACTACTAACCCATACCTCTCTTAACCTCACTCACCACTAACCCATACCTCTCTTAACCTCACTCACCACTAACCCATACCTCTCTTAACCTCACTCACCACTAACCCATACCTCTCTTAACCTCACTCACCACTAACCCATACATCTCTTAACCTCACTCACCACTAACCCATACCTCTCTTAACCTCGCTCACCACTAACCCATATCTCTCATAATCTCACTCACCACTAACCCTTACCTCTCTTAACCTCACTCACCACTAACCCATACCTCTCTTAACCTCACTCACCACTAACCCATACCTATCTTAACCTCACTCACCACTAACCCATACCTCTCTTAACCTCACTCACCACTAACCCATATCTCTCATAATCTCACTCACCACTAACCCTTACCTCTCTTAACCTAACTCACCACTAACCTTTACCTCTCATAATCTCACTCACCACTAACCCTTACCTATCTTAACCTAACTCACCACTAACCTTTACCTCTCATAATCTCACTCACCACTAACCCTACCCTCCCTTAACCTAACTCACCACTAACCCATCCGTTTCTTATCCTCACTCGCCTTATTCCACATCCTTACAACTAACCCCTCCAACCCCACCCTACTCAATCCATTACTGACCCCCTCTAACCCCTACTCAATCTAGTTCTGACCACCTCCAACTCCTACTCAATATAGTTCTGAGCCCCTCCAATCCCACCCTATTCAATATAGTACTGAGCCCCTCCAACCCCACCCTACTCAATATAGTTCTGAGCCCCTCCAACCCCACCCTACTCAATATAGTTCTGAGCCCCTCCAACCCCACCCTACTACAAACCCGCCCTACTGCAGTTTCCCTTCTTTATCGAGTGGTAAGGAAGCTTTCTATAACTCAATTTGTTGTGTTTACAAATCCATCTCTGCCTTGATGTGTGAGTCCCATCCTTCTCTGAATCGTATACAAGTAAATGCTTTACGTTATCTGCCCTCCACCCTCACCAACATCATCACCGTCATCGAACCCACAAAAATCAGGTTTTCTATTTCAACTGTAATGTAAAACCCCACTTTCTTGTACATTTTTATAGTTTTACAAATAAACTTATTTTATCTTTATTTTTATTATTTTAATCAATAAATTATTTTAATTTTCGCCAAACAAATTTTATTTCTCATATTCTTTTATTTTTTTATTATATATCTAATTATCTAATATTGTTAGTTAATATAAATATTATTATATTAATATAATATAATTCTATATTTGATTACTTTTAATAATTAAAGTGTCAATTCCTATAACTTCATAAAATCTTTTTAGTCAAATATTTGTTGATTTTCTGAACTCTATACCAAGCAAATTATTTATTTCTGATAAATTGGAATGCATGCGTTCATTAATTGGAAATATTATTTTTCAAAATGCAGGTCAGTTTATTTTAAATAATAGATATTGTTAGTTATCACCGTTTTAAAGAATCATTTATTTAAATATAGTTTTGTATTGTTAAAGATGGTTCTTTCTGTTTAAGAAATCATATTCTGCAGCCAATAATCAAATATTTGATTCCATTTCTAGAGAATTTCACATTTTAGTTTTAAAAATAAAATTCAACATGTAATCGAATTTCAATCATGAAAATCACAAAACAATTGTTTTGAACTAAAGCTTGGTTAACAATCAGATTTATACACTTCCCTCCTCTCTCCGCAGACTGCCGACATCTTTTATTGCCGGCCTTCATTGAATACATCACCGCAAAACTCAATGAAGACCGCTATTCGGAGAAGTGTATCAACATTCTCGCTGACATTATGGACTTGCTGTTCTCCTGCGATGAGGTTATAAGTGCAGAGGTCAAGTGTTGATGACGCAATGCCTAATTATGTAATCGACAGCGACGCAATAGCAACAACTACCTATGCTGCAATGTAAAGGCTAATGCGTTCCTCTCACAGGCAGATAAATACGAAGATATTCGAAACATTATTAACAACATGAGAAGCATCACGTTGGCGGTAATTAGGAAGTTGTCATTCGATTTCCAGCGGTCAGTTACCGTTAGTGATATAATAGAGATGCAATAGCGATGCAATAATTATGCAATAATGATGCAATAATGATGTAATATTTATATAATATCGATCATTTTAACTCGATAATCTTAATATTTCTCAACGATTACATAATACCCATCGGTCAACAATCCCTAGGTGACCAGTACGGCGGTGATTCTGTCTATTCTACGGCAGATTACGGACTCTCACTACAAATCGTACGTTAGCCTCATTAATAACGTCTACGATACCATGGACGAGGTCGGAGAACTACAAATGGTCATCAAGGACCTCATATCTAGACCGGTGTTCAGCCACGACTGGAACGAGATGATTCTACTGCAGAACAGGTCATGAGGCCCTGTGTTATTGTGTGTATGAATGAAAATATTGCCTAATATGGAGTGCTATAGTTATATATTAAATGGCTCTCACTTTTCGTATCTGATTTTATCTGCAATTTCATAATTTGGTTACTTTATAGAAAAAATGAGAAGTGTACACATATTTTTGTATATGACGAAATTCTTAGATTTTATGATATCAAAAGAAGAATTTAATAAATTAATTATTATATTTATTTGCATATTTGCATATTTGATGAAAAAAAAAATACTAACATTTTGCAGATATTTATTTTTCTATTATTAAATAAATAAAGTTCAAATAAATAAAGTTCAAATCAATAAAGTTCAACACAATAAAGTTTAAATCAAGATATGCAAAATGTGTAAAAAAATTCTAAATTTGTCCCTGAATTTTTCTTTTTTAGCATATTGAAATATTTTTAAAAGTTACTTTATATGTCTGGGAGATATAAATATTATAAATGCTAATCTATATAGAATTATTCAGTAACTTGCAATGATAATAGAACTCATTATTTTACAGCATTTTCTTGAAGGCTATGCGATTCTTTTCAGGAACAATAAAAGAGAAATTCACCGAACCTTTTAGGCATACGGTGAGTCTGTGTGTCTGTGTGTATGTGTAAGTATGTGTAAGTCTGTGTGTATGTATATGTTTGTGAGTTTGTGTTTGTGTAAGTCTGTGTGTATGTTTTTGTTTGTGTAAGTCTGTGTGTATGTGTGTGTTTGTGTAAGTCTATGTGTATGTGTGTGTTTGTGTAAGTCTGTGTGTATTTGTGTGTTTGTGTAAGTCTGTGTGTATGTTTATATTTGTGTAAGTCTGTGTGTATGTGTGTGTTTGTGTAAGTCTGTGTGTATGTGTGTGTTTGTGTAAGTCAGTGTGTATGTTTATGTTTGTGTAAGTCTGTGTGTATGTTTATGTTTGTGTAAGTCTGTGTATATGTGTGTGTTTGTGTAAGTATGTGTGTATGTGTGTGTTTGTGAGTCAGTGAGTCAGTGTGTATGTTTATGTTTGTGTAAGTCTGTGTGCATGTGTGTGTTTGTGTAAGTCTCTATGTATGTGTATGTTTGTGAGTCTGTGTCTGTGTATGTTTGTGTAAGTCTGTGTGTATATCTATGTTTGTGTAAGTCTGTGTGTATGTTTATGTTTGTGTAAGTCTGTGTGTATGTTTATGTTTGTGTAAGTCTGTGTGTATGTATGTGTTTGTATAAGTATGTGTGTATGTGTGTGTTTGTGTAAGTCTGTGTATATGTGTATGTTTGTGTAAGTATGTGTGTATGTTTATGTAAGTATGTGTGTATGTTTATGTTTGTGTAAGTCTGTGTGTATGTATGTGTTTGTTTAAGTACGTGTGTATGTTCATGTATGTGTAAGTATGTGTGTATGTGTATGTTTGTGAGTCTGTGTGTATGTGTGTGTTTGTCTATTTTAATCTTTAATTCTATTTTTACATATTCAAATAATTCAAATAATCAAAATGTTCTAAAAATATGTTATGCATTAGTATTAAATATATATATGTATTCAGTATATGTAATACTGAGTTTGAGTATGAGTACTTATATTGGTGTATTATAAATTATTAATAATGAAACTAATTACTTGTTTGAAGATTTGGAGTAATTACTTTGAAACAATGATTTCTTTTGTTTGCCAAGACTGTCTTCAATTGGAAACTTTCTCTGATGCCAAGAAAACTCGTATCACTTCGAAGTTAATATCATATATATTGCAAATAACAATAAAATTGGCCTTCTTAGAATATTAAGTTATTAATTATTTAAATATTAAATATATATTAATAACAATAGGATAAAAATACCATAAATAGACTTACAAATTAACTCAGATTTATGAGGTTTTTATACTTTTTCGTTATCTATCTTCTCGTTCAGATACAAAGATATGAGAAGAGAAGCAGCCTTCGAAGTCGTCTCTATGTGGTTCCATCTTCATAACAATAAGATGCTATTCATCCCAGATATGATTGGTCGATTACTTGAAATGACGTTGATTCCTGAATCGCGTTTGTTTTAATTTGTAGATATTAATTCGTTTAATTGTAAAATTCATTTCTAATTTCATGATGCTTTATAGTTTCAAGGATTCTATTTAATTTTAATTTAGTAATATTATTAGAGCTTAGCTCTTTATATATATTAATAATTTAAAATTTATTCATAGATTAATTCATATACAAGTTGGATATTAAAATTTTAAAAGACTCTTTTAAAAAGACGTCCTCCTCCTCCTCCTCCTCCTCCTCCTCCTCCTCCTCCTCCTCCTCCTCCTCCTCCTCCTCCTCCTCCTCCTCCTCCTCCTCCTCCTCCTCCTCCTCCTCCTCCTCCTCCTCCTCCTCCTCCTCCTCCTCCTCCTCCTCCTCCTCCTCCTCCTCCTCCTCTACTTCAACATCTTCTCCTACAGAATTAAGGCGTGAAACCATTAAGATCTTCTATGATATCATGTATTGTGAGTTCATGTCGTATCCAGCAGGTGGACGTAGTGATGCCATCAAGGCAAATTTCTTCAAGGTTACTTTGTTAATAAGTTTAAAGTGACACCTTTACATGTCAAATGTAACTACATATATTTAAAACAACATCATTTAAACAATTACTTCTATCATATCTATTTATATCAACTACATAAATACCCATTAAGTCTGTAATCTTTACCATAACATTCTACACTTCTACATACCCTTTGACCTATGACCTTTCTCAATAAATCTATCTACCCACCAAAACAATCATCAACTAGTTTGAGAAGGAAATCATCCTGAAGATTGACGCAATGGTTGGCTCTGGTAAAGGTGATGACAATTACAGGATTCTGTTCTCCGAAATGTTATCAAGCCTTATCTGTAATAACCTTTTTGTATATTATCAAATAACTACATACATTAAAATCTATTTAAAATGTGTTAATATTAACATTATGTTACATTATGAATATAGATATTCAATTTTGTGAAAACATTTAAAGAGTTCATAAAATATTTACTATTTTTATATTTAATTTTTTGAAAATTCTAAAAAAACAAAAGTCTTAGTCATATACAATCACTTCTCTCGTGGTGACCTCGCAGCTGACCTCTGAACCCACACAGACTGAACACCTACTTCACGGACACTTTGAACATACCCGAAGCCCTCCGCTATCTCGGCATGAACTGTGTGCAGACAATAGACTTACAGCTTCGACTTTTGCTTGAATTCCGCGAGGCCAAGAAACACGACTCAATAGACAATAGAATGAACGCCATTGTGAATATAATGGTTACACAAGGCCTGACCTAAGGTTGCGACCTAAGGTCAAGTAAATTTACATTCAATTTATATTGTGGAATGAGGTGAACGAAGTTGTAATGCAATTTACCAAATAAAACTTCCTTTTACTCATACAAAACATCTAAGGTACACCTTTGTACCACATACTACAGTACTACTACCCATCTACTCCTTAGATGTAACTATTACTTTACCATACAGTACACTACAAACTAGATCTTAATCTTTCACAATATATCCATTTATATACCCAACCCTATACCCAACCCTATACCAAACCCAATACACGATTTTACATATACCTTATATTATATCAAGTTACACCCTTACCCTAATGCAAACGTACTCCCATTCTATAAACTACAAATAGCCCCACCTTACATCATTTAGGCCCCACCTCACCTCACCTCCCCTCTCTATACTTTGCCCCCCTCCCCCTCCCTATATATATACCAAACAATCATCCTACCACAAAGAAATTCTACAAAGAAATAAATCGCAATGAACTCTATCTTCGTTACCTTAACAAACTTTGTGTTCTACACCTTGACGGGGATAATTACGTGGAGGCAGCCTACACCCTACTTAGCTACGCCCACATGCTGAACGTTTGTAGTGTGGTAGTCCCACATCTCTTAAATAGCTGCCTATACTGTAGCCTACACTATAGCTTACACTATAACCTACACTATAGCCTACACTATAGCCTACACTATAGCCTATGCTATAGCCTACAATCTAAACTACACTATAGCCTACACTATAGCCTACACTATAGCCTATAAGGTAGCCTACACTCTAACCTACACTGTAGCCTATACTATAGCCTATACTGTAGCCTACACTATAGCCTACACTCTAACCTACACTATAGCCTATACTGTAGCCTATGCTATAACCTATACTCTAACCTACACTGTAGCCTACACTGTAACCTACAGCCTATGCTGTAGCCTACACTCTAACCTACACATATTTACTTATTGTAGTGACAAGGTGCTATGTAACCATCTAATCTATATTTTATTCATCCCGTCCCCATTGTGATGTAATAGTGGTCAAACTCTCCGCTCGATTACTTGGCTTTAGAAAAATACTCAAAATGCCGCAGTCATCGAGAACTAAAGGAAAACTTGTACATAGAGATAATCGATTATTTAAACAAAGCAGATGTTAGTTTATTGATTTCATTTATTGATTGCAATATTTTGTTACAAATTTGTTTTATAAATCCTCTAATTTCAATTAAACCCGTAATTTTTATCTTGGATAAAAAAAAATGTAATAAAACAGATTAAAATATTACATTTTCAAAACATTTTATTATTTATATAGTTTAAATAATTTATTAAAGTAATTAACTGTTAATATAAAATTATTTGTTTTTTTCATCTAAAAACACAAGTAAAGTTTTCAAATAAATGTTTCTTTAGATGTGGTGTTTCTTTAGATGTGGTTTAAATCCATAGAAATCTCCAAAGAATTACAATACCAATATGAATATGAAACTTTTGAATACGAGAAAGTTGCAGATATTCTGGTTTTGAAATCAATTCAAATAATACCAAATAATTGATATTATCTTAATTGAGCACCAGATAATTGATATTATCTTAATTGAGCACCAGATAATTGATATTATCTTAATTGAGAACCAGATAATAATAAAATAATTTACTCATGATATCATTTAATTACTTTATTAGAAAAAAATTGCTGGTATGTACAAACACATATTGGAACCAACCGAAAAACACCCAAATTATTATAGAGTTGGCTTTTTTGGACAGGGATTCCCTTCTTTTATCAGGGTTTGTTATCTTAATAATGTATCTTAATGTATCTTAATGCAGATATCTCTCTATTCACTACCATAATATGTCTTTTATACTACTTCTATAACTTCTCACAACGTCCTCATTAGAATAAGTATTTCATTTATCGTGGAGCCTGTTTTGAGGGTATTGCTGTCTTTACCAATGAAATACAACTACAGTTTCCTAAAGCTGAGGTTTATTATCTTCTTTTAATTTTCTCTCAGAAATTCATGTTTTATTATCAATATCAAACTTAATGTATTCGAATAGTTATTTTATTTTATATTTTTGATGATTTTAATTGAATTACCGATAATCTAAAATGAAATTGATATTTCAAATTAAGAAGCCAAAATAAATAAGTTGCGTGTTTCATCGGTATTATTGATATTATATTATTGATAATGTATTATTGATAATGTATTATTGATAATGTATTATTGATAATGTATTATTGATATTGTATTATTGATAAGGTATTATTGATAAGGTATTATTGATAATGTATTATTGATAATGTATTATTGATATTGTATTATTGATAATGTATTATTGATAATGCATTATTGATAATGTATTATTGATAATGTATTATTGATAATGTATTATTGATAATGTATTATTGATAATGTATTATTGATAATGTATTATTGATAATGTATTATTGATAATGTATTATTGATAATGTAATATTGATAATGTATTATTGATAAGGTATTATTGATAAGGTATTATTGATAAGGTATTATTGATAATGTATTATTGATAATGTATTATTGATAATGTATTATTGATAATGTATTATTGATAAGGTATTATTGATAATGTATTATTGATAATGTATTATTGATAATGTATTATTGATAATGTATTATTGATAATGTATTATTGATAATGTATTATTGATAATGTATTATTGATAATGTATTATTGATAATGTATTATTGATAAGGTATTATTGATAATGTATTATTGATAATGTAATATTGATATTGTATTATTGATAATGTATTATTGATAATGTATTATTGATAAGGTATTATTGATATTGTATTATTATATGATTTTATAGTTTTTGTCTACACTCAGTGATCCAAAACAAAATATCAAAGATTCCAACGGACAGTGTTTGTAAATTAATTACAACATTTACTTGTTTGCATTCTATAATATTTATACCATCAAAGAATGTCTAAATGAAATATCTAAAAATACATCTTGACCTTTTCTTGACCTCGCGACTGACTTGATTATTATTTGCAGATATTCTGATTAATTTCGTAAATAGTAAATTACAACTGCCCGTCAATCTTTGCGATAAGAACGTCAATATGGAAATGCTTGAGTTGGTGACTTTGCGATTCTATAGAAATTCATATTTGCGAGTTTAATTTATTAGAATTCATAAATTTAATATTAATTTTTTTTAATTAATACACAATCATCCCAATATATCATAAAAACCTCAGCTTTGTACTTTTCTTGTCTACATATAATGAATCTCTACTCCAGGTACTATAAATACAATGAAGTATCGAGTTTTAACTACAAGAAAAACAAAGTTGGAACATCTGGAGATATTACGGTTTATATCATTTGTAATTCCTTTGTTCCTTTCGTGCAATATTTCTACAGCAATACAACAATACATCTTTATAGTAATAAGACAATAATGCTTTAGTCTTTCATTCATGCATTTAATATGAATAATGATTTTTTTAACAATATTTGTTTTCATTTCATTTTGACAATTAGATCTACTTAATAATCCTTACTTTACTTTAATCCTTACTTTACTTTAATCCTTACTTTACTTTAATCCTTACTTTACTTTAATCCTTACTTTACTTTAATCCTTACTTTACTTTAATCTTTACTTTACTTTAATCCTTACTTTACTTTAATCCTTACTTTACTTTAATCCTTACTTTACTTTAATCCTTACTTTACTTTAATCTTTACTTTACTTTAATCCTTACTTTACTTTAATCCTTGCTTTACTTTAATCCTTACTTTACTTTAATCTTTACTTTACTTTAATCCTTACTTTACTTTAATCCTTACTTTACTTTAATGCTTACTTTACTTTAATCCTTACTTTACTTTAATCCTTACTTTACTTTAATCCTTACTTTACTTTAATCCTTACTTTACTTTAATCCTTACTTTACTTTAATCCTTACTTTACTTTAATCCTTACTTTACTTTAATCCTTACTTTACTTTAATCCTTACTTTACTTTAATCCTTACTTTACTTTAATCCTTACTTTACTTTAATGCTTACTTTACTTTAATCCTTACTTTACTTTAATCCTTACTTTACTTTAATCCTTACTTTACTTTAATCCTTACTTTACTTTAATCCTTACTTTACTTTAATCTTTACTTTACTTTAATCCTTACTTTACTTTAATCCTTGCTTTACTTTAATCCTTACTTTACTTTAATCTTTACTTTACTTTAATCCTTACTTTACTTTAATCCTTACTTTACTTTAATGCTTACTTTACTTTAATCCTTACTTTACTTTAATCCTTACTTTACTTTAATCCTTACTTTACTTTAATCCTTATTTTACTTTAATCCTTACTTTACTTTAATGCTTACTTTACTTTAATCCTTACTTTACTTTAATCCTTACTTTACTTTAATCCTTACTTTACTTTAATCCTTACTTTACTTTAATCCTTACTTTACTTTAATCCTTACTTTACTTTAATCCCTACTTTACTTTAATCCTTACTTTACTTTAATCCTTACTTTACTTTATTCCTTACTTTACTTTAATCCTTACTTTACTTTAATCCTTACTTTACTTTAATCCTTACTTTACTTTAATCCTTACTTTACTTTAATCCTTACTTTACTTTATTCCTTACTTTACTTTAATCCTTACTTTACTTTAATCCTTACTTTACTTTAATCCTTACTTTACTTTAATCCTTACTTTATTTTAATCCTTACTTTACTTTAATCCTTACTTTACTTTAATCCTTACTTTACTTTAATCCTTACTTTACTTTAATCCTTGCTTTACTTTAATCCTTACTTTACTCCATATTACAACAAAACTTGCCTCTATCCTAGACTTTAGTTATAATTCAACACAATGCAAGAACAATGGAACAATTGCCGGGCTTGTTGCGATGGTCAGAAGTTATAGAAGAAGATACGGTAATTGATTAAGTAATTAATAATTAATAAAACGTATTTTGAATTATTCTTATCCCTGAATTCAAAACTAGAAATAGTTTAAATTAAAAGCTATTAACTTCAGTATTCAGTTAATCGCTAATGAAATGATTATTTATTTGCCTGTTTACACAATGCAATGCTAGCTGGTCAACTCATTATAGCATATGTACCAGACTATGTTATTTCCTATGCTATTACCTACACAAACTGTATCATCCGCTCGATATTACTCCTCCCCAATGTTTTACGACCCACGTAATGCATTATTATTATAAACACTTCGACCCATCGACCCTAGATGTCACAAGATCCTAATATGGCTGTAGACCCTTTGCACTACAATCCCCCCTCCCCCCACTACTTAGGTTGAACTGAGCCCCATTGACCCTAGATGTCACAAGATCCTAATATGGATGTGGACCCGTTGCACTACCATCCCCTCCCCCTACCCTACTTAGGTTGAACTGAGCCCCATTGACCCTAGATGTCACAAAATCCTAATATGGCTGTGGACCCGTTGCACTACCACCCCCCCTCCCCCTACCCTACTTAGGTTGAACTGAGCCACATTGACCCTAGATGACACAAAATCCTAATATGGCTGTGGACCCGTTGCACTACCACCCCCCCACCCTCCCCCCCCTACTTAGGTTGAACTGAGCCACATTGACCCTAGATGACACAAAATCCTAATATGGCTGTGGACCCGTTGCACTACCATCCCCCCTCCCCCCTACTTAGGTTGAACTGAGCCCCATTGACCCTAGATGACACAATATCCTAATATGGCTGTGGACCCTTTGCACTACCATCCCCCTCCCCCCTACTTAGGTTGAACTGAGCCCCATCAACCCTAGATGACACAATATCCTAATATGGCTGTGGACCCGTTGCACTACAATCCCCCCTCCCCCCTACTTAGGTTGAACTGAGCCCCATTGACCCTAGATGACACAATATCCTAATATGGCTGTGGACCCTTTGCACTACCATCCCCCTCCCCCTACTTAGGTTGAACTGAGCCCCATTGACCCTAGATGACACAAGATCCTAATATGGTTGTGGACCCGTTGCACTACCATTCCCTCCCTACCCCCCCTCCCCCTACTTTGTAGGTTGAACTGAGCCCCATTGCCAATGCTATCATTGCCATCATTGAGAAAAACGAGAGCATCAAAATGCGCTTATATCAAACCTTCTCCGACGTAAACCCGCTGGCTAATATTTTACATGGGGTCGTGAACCCGGTTGTCAATGGAGGACTAAGTCAATACAAGGTAGGCAACTAAGTAGTGAGTCTGTAATTAGTGTGTAGTGAGTGTATAGTGATTGTATAGTGAGTGTGTAGTTAGTATGTAGTGAATGTGTAGTGAGTATGTAGTTAATGTGTAGTGAATGTGTAGTTAGTGTGTAATTAGTGTGTAATTAGTGTGTAGTGAGTGTGTAGTGAGTGTGTAGTTAATGTGTAGTGAGTGTGTAGTAAGTGTGTAGTTAGTGTGTAATTAGTGTGTAGTGAGTGTGTAGTGAGTGTGTAATTAGTGTGTAATTAGTGTGTAGTGAGTGTGTAGTGAGTGTGTAGTTAATGTGTAGTGAGTGTGTAGTTAATGTGTAGTGAATGTGTAGTGAATGTGTAGTTAGTGTGTAATTAGTGTGTAATTAGTGTGTAGTGAGTGTGTAGTGAGTGTGTAGTTAATGTGTAGTGAGTGTGTAGTAAGTGTGTAGTTAGTGTGTAATTAGTGTGTAGTGAGTGTGTAGTGAGTGTGTAGTGAGTGTGTAGTGAGTGTGTAGTGAGTGTGTAGTGATTGTATAGTGATTGTGTAGTTAGTATGTAGTGAGTGTGTAATTAGTGTGTAGTGAGTGTGTAGTGATTGTATAGTGATTGTGTAGTTAGTATGTAGTGAGTGTGTAATTAGTTTGTAATTAGTGTGTAGTTAGTTTGTAGTGAGTGTGTAATTAGTGTGTAGTGAGTGTGTAGTGAGTGTGTAGTGAGTATGTAATTAGTGTGTAGTGAGTGTGTAGTGAGTGTGTAGTGAGTGTGTAGTTAGTGTGTAATTAGTGTGTAGTGAGTGTGTAGTGAGTGTGTAGTTAATGTGTAGTGAGTGTGTAGTGAGTGTGTAGTGAGTGTGTAGTGAGTGTGTAGTGAGTGTGTAGTGATTGTATAGTGATTGTGTAGTTAGTATGTAGTGAGTGTGTAATTAATGTGTAGTGAGTGTGTAGTGATTGTATAGTGATTGTGTAGTTAGTATGTAGTGAGTGTGTAATTAGTTTGTAATTAGTGTGTAGTTAGTTTGTAGTGAGTGTGTAATTAGTGTGTAGTTAGTGTGTAGTGAGTGTGTAATTAGTGTGTAGTGAGTGTGTAGTGATTGTATAGTGAGTGTGTAGTTAGTATGTAGTGAGTGTGTAATGAGTGTGTAGTTAGTGTGTAGTGAGTATGTAGTGAGTTTCTAGTTAGTATGTAGTTAGTGTGTAATGAGTGTGTAGTTAGTGTGTAGTGAGTGTGTAATTAGTGTGTAGTGAGTGTGTAGTTAGTTTGTAGTTAGTGTGTAGTTAGTTTGTAGTTAGTGTGTAGTTAGTTTGTAGTTAGTGTGTAGTTAGTTTGTAGTTAGTGTGTAGTTAGTTTGTAGGGAATGGTGTAGTGTAGATCCTGGGACCTGTGTAGTTTTAAGTAGAATGCATTATGTAAAGTTGGCATTATTTACAGTGATGAGAGTTAAGTTATATGGAGAATGGCAAAATATTGTACAAATATTTTACATGTTGAAATAACTTAAGGCCAAGTAATTTTGTATAAGTTCATATTATAAAATCCAGGTGAGGCAATTAGTATCAGGTTTTATATTTATTCGAATCTATTCGCAGCAAGTAATCCGGATTCTATCTTATTTCTTATTTCCAATTCAAAGTATTTCACCAACGACAACGTAGCCCCAGCGCTATCCCGACCATTATTAGAATGCACCTATTCTCTTATACTCCTCCCCGCAGTCGTTCTATACAGACGAATATGAAGTATCTCACAATTCCAAGGATGATCTCGACAACATCGACAACTTAAGAGATGCAACTCGAATCCAGGTTTGAAAATCTTGCGAATTCTTCTCGTTGAAATCCTGAAATGACGCTTTTAATTTGCATGCGAAAGTAGACACTCGCAGCTTTTGAACACATCGAGGACGTGGAGTTATAAGAATACGTATCCATCTTAACTTGCCAATTAATAGCCTAACGAAGTTGATACATTCAACACTTGTTCATGCTTTAGACTGCTGTCATCGCGTGAATCCCTTTACTTTCGTAGCCTATTTTCGGATCAGAACGACTCATTTTAATTTCCTGTTTGCAGTTGGCGTTGATCCACATTGCGTTGGAAGTTTTTGTGGAGCGAATGTCAGCCGAAATGAAGCCCCTCTATGACAATATGGTGAAATCATTTGACCAACTTAAGAAAACAATGGCCAGTGAATACGGGATTCAGGTTATCATGAAGTCTGACCTCTCCTTCTCACATATCTCACCTGCTCACATATCTCACCTTCTCACATATCTCACCTACTCACATATCTCACCTACTCACATATCTCACCTACTCACATACCTCACCTACTCACATACCTCACCTTCTCACATATCTCTCCTCACATATCTCACCTTCTCACATACCTCACCTTCTCACATATCTCACCTGCCCACATATCTCACCTGCTCACATACCTCTCCTTCTCACATACCTCACCTTCTCACATACCTCACCTTCTCACATATCTCACCTTCTCACATATCTCACCTACTCACATACCTCTCCTGCTCACATATCTCACCTTCTCACATATCTCACCTGCTCACATACCTCACCTTCTCACATATCTCACCTACTCACATATCTCACCTACTCACATACCTCACCTGCTCACATATCTCACCTGTTCACATATCTCACCTGTTCACATATCTCACCTTCTCACATATCTCTCCTTCTCACATATCTCACCTTCTCACATATCTCACCTGCTCACATATCTCTCCTGCTCACATATCTCACCTGCTCACATATCTCTCCTGCTCACATATCTCTCCTGCTCACATATCTCACCTGCTCACATATCTCACTTTATCACATATCTCCCCTGCTCACATATCTCACCTGCTCACATATCTCACCTGCTCACATATCTCAATTTATCACATATCTCCCCTGCTCACATATCTCACCTGCTCACATATCTCACCTGCTCACATATCTCACCTGTTCACATATCTCACCTTCTCATATATCTCACCTTCTCACATATCTCTCCTGCTCACATATTTCACCTGCTCACATATCTCACCTGCTCACATATCTCACCTTCTCACATATCTCACCTGCTCACATATCTCACCTGCTCACATATCTCACCTTCTCACATATCTCACCTACTCACATATCTCACCTTCTCACATACTCACCTGCTAGACTTTAAGTAATACTAATAGTGACAGTAATAATAATAAAAGTGAGTAAACCTGAATTCAATTAAAAAATCATTTCTGTTATGGCCACCTAACAAATTATCATAATGAATAATGTTCAAATTAATTGCATTGCATAACTTAATTAATAACTCTTTTTTTGGAAGTCAATTTATATTACTTCTAATTATTACAACAGTTATCATCTTTCATTAATCTATAATTAATTATAATTTATTTAATAAATTATATTTTGAATGGTGATTTAAATTTGTTTTTATTACATTTTTTTTATATCAAAATCTATTTGTAAAACAATCTAGATATTGTCTAGGTATATTCTGTCTAAAAAGAAACAATGAAACAATGTAATGCCTCTATTAAAATCATATGCCACAGTAAGAACTTTGAAGAAACATTTCTATCTGATCATGTTTTAATATAATTTAATATGTAGACTTTATAAGAACATTCTTTAGAAAATGTTCCATTATTAAAACCCTGATTACAAACACTTATCTCTAAATAAACTCGGTTTATTTATTGTTCAGTTGACTGCAGAAATACAACATACCGTTAAGTCTACAACACGTATAGGAGTATCACACAATAGCACAATGCACAGAAATAGGAGCATTTCTAGGATTCCTGTTGATATGTTAGATTATGCATAATAATATTTTATATATGAGTTAAATATAAATATATAAATATATATATACTACATATATAAATATATATATACTACATATATTTTATAAATCCTGTTTAAAATAACTAAATATATAACTAACAATATTTACATGAACTACAAAGTCCTCCTCCGATACTGAGAGCAAATTCAACAGTTTCTGAGAATACCAAAATGCATAGAAGTTTCACAAGAAAATTACCATTAGATGGTTTTTTAAATTAAACAAATTCATTTGGTGATAAATAAATTAAAGATATATCTCGGAAAAAATGTTAATTATCTGAATATGCTTCTTATAAATAATGTTAGACTAATTTGTAGAATTAGTCGTTATTAGAGACCAAATGCAAAGTCAGAGAAACAGTATATCTTCAATGGACGACAGCTTTTCGGACATCAGTGAAAATGTTTGTCTTAACAAACTTCTATTTCAATTTCTTCCATTTCTGATTTATCCGAATTATAAATATTCACAATCTGTATTCTCTCTCTGTTTACCTCTTCCCGCTTCATGCCCAGAGTACGTTGAGAAGACAGCCCCGACCATATACCAATTCCGTCAGCCAACGTCCCACTATCGCCAAGAAACCTCAACCTATGCCTACCTCGATTGTGGGACTTCCACGGTCATATTCCGTTAACGGAATTCCTCCGCCATTACCAAAAAAAGAATCTGTTAGTTATATAACCTATTTTTATTTATTTCCATTATTAGGATTGCAAATTTGTATTTATAATGATATCAATATATTCAGCGATAATTTGTACCTTTATTAAAATGATCTTTATAAGTAAAACTATTTGTTTTACTTTCTTAATTGTTATTTCTGATCTTTCAGAAGCAAAGAATGACTTTAATGGGAACAGGAGATACAAGTTGTTAATAATGCATTTGTTGATATTATATTTTTATTTTTATATCATTATTACTTATTATTATTGATATAATATGCCTACCACACTCTTGCTCTATGACATGCAATTATATATGTATTATTTACATTTTATATACACTGACAATTTAATAATCTATTTACTTTAAAATGTGCTTATAATAAAAAGTATATTATATTTGAAAACATTAAAATTAATATATTATAAGTTATATCATCTGAATTAAAAATCGTTAAATAATTATTAAAACAAATATCAATACAAATTATGTGAATGGCAAAAATAAGCATAAGAATAGATATAATAACTTCTGAGATCTTGAAATTATTCAAATGAATGTTAAATTTTTATATTTTCTCTATATGTGAAATTCAAAATTGTGTACAAATTATAATTTTTTCTGAAATTGTATACAATGGAATATATTTTTTAAATGTATTTTATAATAAGAAAAGTATCATTTATAAAATAACTATAGACATGGAGTGACTAGCATAGGTCTATTAGCAGTGAATAGTAGTCTATTAAATTATAATAATATCAATTATTAGTATATTTTATAAATAATTAATTAATAATATAAATTTAATTTATATCCATGAATATATTATTTTTATCAATTTCTTGAACTTAAAATTAAATCGAAAAGAAAAAATGTTTTATAAAATGTATTTATTAAAATTTTTTCACAGATTTCAGACTTTCCGCTAATAGTTTTTATATCCCATGATATGTAGAATTGTAAGTTAACTATATCATCATTTCAGATATGTTTATATTCGCAATACCTTGCAATCGGCTCTCGTGTATCTAGGTACAGTTGTATTCTTTCCTCCAGGCCTCCGCCTCGCGTTGTAGGGTCAATTGACCGCGCGCCAATCGCTCCACGAACTGTTCGTCGGTCAAACGGGCGTCTTCGTCGTACGCGGAGAGATCGAGTTGTGCGATATCGTCGGCCGCTAGTGGCGCCACCAGTTTCACCGATTGCGAGCGAGGCGTCGACGTTCGAAACTCCGTAAACGGCACGTCCGGTTTCATCAGTTTCATTGGCAACTCGGGCTGAGATTCGCGCGTTTCGCTGACGAATCCGATGGAGGTCGTGGCCGCCGATAGAGTGACCTGTTCGGATAAAGGTGCGCTGACTTCCGGCGTAAGCACTTCCTGTTCCTCTGGAGCATCCTCGGCCCGGACCAACAGCAGTTCTTCGAGTTCCACTCGCTCGTTTACCGGAACCGCTGGTTTCGCTATTTCCGGTTCTTTTAATTCGAGTTCTTCGGGCGCGGGAATATCGCGGTCCACTTCGGGTCCGTCGAGGTCCACTTCCGGGGCTTCCGGTGGCTCCAGACGAACGCTGTTTCGCTTTGGTGCCGTTACTTCCGGTTCGTCGAGATCTTCCTTACGCCCTTCAGCCCCGGCTGTCGGGGGTACACCTTCTTCTTTATCCGGCGGGTCCGAGTCAGCGGTGGGAGTACCCGGAGTGGGAGTACCAGGAGTGGGAGTACCCGGAGTGGGAGTACCCGGAGTGGGAGTACCCGGAGCGGGAGTACCCGAAGTGGGGTTATCCCCATCTTTAGACGGCATAGCCTATTGGTTGGTTGGTGTCGAGATCCTTTAGAGTTTATTTTCATGCGAATATTATTGAGGTTCTACTTTCCTGTAAACGATATTTAGTCGGTTAGGTAGTGAATAGTCTGTACTATATGCTCTATTAGGTACAAGTAGTTGGTGTGCAAGTTATGTGCATTGCGTACACTATTCC
>OZ038317.1:3689353-3717649 GCA_964035775.1 Osedax frankpressi
CTCCTCCTCCTCCTCCTCCTCCTCCTCCCTCCTCCTCCTCCTCCTCCTCCTCCTCCTCCTCCTCCTCCTCCTCCTCCTCCTCTCCCTCTCCCTCTCCCTCCTCCTCCCCCCCCTCCTCCTACCCCCTCCTCCTCCTCCTCCTCCTCCTCCTCCTCCTCCTCCTCCTCCTCCTCCTCCTCCTCCTCCTCCTCCTCCTCCTCTCCTCCTCCTCCTCCTCCTCCTCCTCCTCCTCCTCCTCCTCCTCCTCCTCCTCCTCCTCCTCCTCCTCCTCCTCCTCCTCCTCCTCCTCCTCCTCCTCCTCCTCCTCCTCCTCCTCCTCCTCCTCCTCCTCCTCCTCCTCCTCCTCCTCCTCCTCCTCCTCATCCTCCTCCTCCTCCTCCTCCTCCTCCTCCTCCTCCTCCTCCTCCTCCTCCTCCTCCTCCTCCTCTCCTCCTCCTCCTCCTCCTCCTCCTCCTCCTCCTCCTCCTCCTCCTCCTCCTCCTCCTCCTCCTCCTCCTCCTCCTCCTCCTCCTCCTCCTCCTCCTCCTCCTCCTCCTCTACTTCAACATCTTCTCCTACAGAATTAAGACGTGAAACCATTAAGATCTTCTATGATATCATGTATTGTGAGTTCATGTCGTATCCAGCAGGTGGACGTAGTGATGCCATCAAGGCAAATTTCTTCAAGGTCACTTTGTTAATGAGTTTAAAGTGACACCTCTATTGTCATGTCAAATGTAACTATATATATTTAAAACAACATCATTTCAATAATTACTTCTATCATATCTATTTATATCAACTACATAAATACCAATTAAGTCTGTAACCTTTACCATAACATTCTACACTTCTACATACCCTTTGACCTATGACCTTTCTCAATAAATCTATCTACCCACCAAAACAAACATCAACTAGTTTGAGAAGGAAATTATCCTGAAGATTGATGCAATGGTTGGCTCTGGTAAAGGTGATGACAATTACAGGATTCTGTTCTCCGAAATGTTATCAAGCCTTATCTGTAATAGCCTTTTTGTATATTATCAAATAACTAGATACATTAAAATCTATTTAAAATGTGTTAATATTAACATTATATTACATTATGAATATAGATATTCAATTTTGTGAAAACATTTAAAGAGTTCATAAAATATTTACTATTTTTATATTTAATATTTTGAAAATTCTAAAAAAACAAAAGGCTTAGTCATATACAATCACTTCTCTCTTGGTGACCTCGCAGCTGACCTCTGAACCCACACAGACTGAACACCTACTTCACGGACACTTTGAACATACCCGAAGCCCTCCGCTATCTCGGCATGAACTGTGTGCAGACAATAGACTTACAGCTTCGACTTTTGCTTGAATTCCGCGAGGCCAAGAAACACGACTCAATAGACAATAGAATGAACGCCATTGTGAATATAATGGTTACACAAGGCCTGACCTAAGGTTGCGACCTAAGGTCAAGTAAATTTACATTCAATTAATATCGTGGAATGAGGTGAACGAAGGTGGAATGCAATTTATCGAATAAAACTTCCTTTTACTCATACAAAACATCTAAGGTACACCTTTGTACCACATACTACAGTGCTACTACCCATCTACTCCTTAGATGTAACTATTACTTTACCATGCAGTACACTGCAAACTAGATCTTAATCTTTCACAATATATCCATTTATATACCCAACCCTATACCAAACCCTATACCAAACCCAATGCTACACCATTTTACATATACCTTATATTATATCAAGTTACACCCTTACCCTAATATATAAACGTACTCCCCTTCTATAAACTACAAATAGCCCCACCTTACATCCTTTAGGCCCCACCTCACCTCACCTCCCCTCACTATACTTTGCCCCCCCCCCCACCCTATATATATACCAAACAATCATCCTACCACAAAGAAATTCTACAAAGAAATAAATCGCAATGAACTCTATCTCCGTTACCTTAACAAACTTTGTGTTCTACACCTTGACGGGGATAATTACGTGGAGGCAGCCTACACCCTACTTAGCTACGCCCACATGCTGAACGTTTGTAGTGTGGTAGTCCCACATCTCTTAAATAGCTGCCTACACTATAGCCTACACTATAGCCTACACTATAGCCTACACTATAGCCTACACTATAGCCTACACTATAGCCTACACTATAACCTACACTATGGCCTACACTATAGCCTACACTGTAACCTACACTGTAGCCTACACTATAGCCTACACTATAGCCTACACTATAGCCTACACTATAACCTACACTATGGCCTACACTATAGCCTACACTATAACCTACACTATGGCCTACACTATGGCCTACACTATAGCCTACACTATAACCTACACTATGGCCTACACTATAGCCTACACTGTAGCCTACACTGTAACCTACACTGTAGCCTACACTATAGCCTACACTATAGCCTATACTGTAACCTACACTGTAGCCTACACTATAGCCTACACTGTAGCCTACACTATAGCCTACACTATAGCCTACACTGTAGCCTACACTATAACCTACACTATAACCTACACTAAGCCTACACTATAGCCTACACTATAGCCTATGCTATAACCTATACTCTAACCTACACTGTAGCCTACACTCTAACCTACAGCCTATGCTGTAGTCTACACTGTAGTCTACACATATTTACTCATAGTAGTGACAAGGTGCTATGTAACCATCTAATTTATATTTTATTCATACCGTCCCCATTGTGATGTAATAGTGGTCAAACTCTCCACTCGATTACTTGGCTTTAGAAAAATACTCAAAATGCCGCAGTCATCGAGAACTAAAGGAAAACTTGTACATAGAGATAATCGATTATTTAAACAAAGCAGATGTTAGTTTATTGATTTCATTTATTGATTGTAATATTTTGTTACAAATTTGTTTTAAAAATCCTCTAATTTCAATTAAACCCGTAATTTTTATCTTAGATAAAAAAATGTAATAAAACAGATTAAAATATTACATCTTCAAAACATTTTATTATTTATATAGTTTAAATAATTTATTAAAGTAATTAACTGTTAATATAAAATTATTTGTTTTTTTCATCTAAAAACACAAGTAAAGTTTTCAAATAAATATTTCTTTAGATGTGGTTTAAATCCATAGAAATCTCCAAAGAATTACAATACCAATATGAATATGAAACTTTTGAATACGAGAAAGTTGCAGATATTCTGGTTTGAAATCAATTCAATAAATACCAAACAATTGATATTATCTTAATTGAACACCAAATAATTGATATTATCTTAATTGAGCACCAGATAATTGATATTATCTTAATTGATCACCAGATAATGATAAAATAATTTACTCATGATATCATTTAATTACTTTATTAGAAAAAAATTGCTGGTATGTACAAACACATATTGGAACCAACCGAAAAACACCCAAATTATTATAGAGTCGGCTTTTTTGGACAGGGATTCCCTTCTTTTATCAGGGTTTGTTATCTTATTAATGTATTTTAATGTATCTTAATGCTGATATCCCTCTATTCGCTACCATAATATGTCTTTTATACTACCCGCTGTAACATCTCACAACGTCCTCATTAGAATAAGTATTTCATTTATCGTGGAGCCTGTTTTGAGGGTATTGCTGTCTTTACCAATGAAATACAACTACAGTTTCCTAAAGCTGAGGTTTATTACCTTCTTTTAGTTTTCTCTCAGAAATTCATGTTTTCTTATCAATATCAAACTTAATGTATTCGAATAGTTATTTTATTTTATATTTGATGATTTTAATTGAATTACCGATAATCTAAAATGAAATTGATATTTCAAAGTAAGAAGCCGAAGTAAATAAGTTGCGTGTTTCATCGGCATTATTGATATTATATTATTGATATTATATTATTGATAATGTATTATTGATAATGTATTATTGATAAGGTATTATTGATAATGTATTATTGATAATGTATTATTGATAATGTATTATTGATAATGTATTATTGATATTGTATTATTGATAATGTATTATTGATAATGTATTATTGATAATGTATTATTGATAATGTATTATTGATATTGTATTATTGATAATGTATTATTGATAATGTATTATTGATAATGTATTATTGATAATGTATTATTGATAATGTATTATTGATAATGTATTATTGATAATGTATTATTGATATTGTATTATTGATAATGTAATATTGATAATGTAATATTAAATGATTTTATAGTTTTTGTCTACACTCAGTGATCCAAAACAAAATATCAAAGATTCCAACGGACAATGTTTGTAAATTAATTACAACATTTACTTGTTTGCATTCTATAATATTGATACCATCAAAGAATGTCTAAATGTGATGAATTCATTTATTATTTTATATATGATATCTAAAAATACATCTTGACCTTTTCTTGACCTCGCGACTGACTTGATTATTGTTTGCAGATATTCTGATTAATTTCGTAAATAGTAAATTACAACTACCCGTCAATCTTTGCGATAAGAACGTCAATATGGAAATGCTTGAGTTGGTGACTTTGCGATTCTATAGAAATTCATATTTGCGAGTTTAATTCATAAATTTAATAATAATTTTTTTTAATTAATACACAATCGTCCCAATATATCATAAAAACCTCAGATTTGTACTTTTCTTGTCTACATATAATGAATCCCTACTCCAGGTACTATAAATACAATGAAGTATCAAGTTTTAACTACAAGAAAAACAAAGTTGGAACATCTGGAGATATTACGGTTTATATCATTTGTAATTCCTTTGTTCCTTTCGTGCATTATTTCTACATCAATACAACAATACATCTTTATAGCAATAAGACAATAATGATTTAGTCTTTCATTCATGATCTTTACTTAATAATCCTTACTTTACTTTAATCCTTACTTTACTTTAATCCTTACTTTACTTTAATCCTTGCTTTACTTTAATCCTTACTTTACTTTAATCCTTATTTTACTTTAATCCTTGCTTTACTTTAATCCTTACTTTACTTTAATCCTTACTTTACTTTAATCCTTACTTTACTTTAATCCTTACTTTACTTTAATCCTTACTTTACTTTAATCCTTACTTTACTTTAATCCTTACTTTACTTTAATCCTTACTTTACTTTAATCCTTACTTTACTTTAATCCTTACTTTACTTTAATCCTTACTTTACTTTAATCCTTGCTTTACTTTAATCCTTACTTTACTTTAATCCTTGCTTTACTTTAATCCTTACTTTACTTTAATCTTTACTTTACTCCATATTACAACAATACTTGCCTCTATCCTAGACTTTAGTTATAATTCAACACAATGCAAGAACAATGGAACAATTGCCGGGCTTGTTGCGATGGTCAGAAGTTATAGAGGAAGATACGGTAATTGATTAAGTAATTAATAATTAATAAAACATATTTTGAACTATTCTTATCCATGAATTCAAAACTAAAAATAGTTTAAATTAAAAGATATTAACTTCATTATTCAGTTAATCGATAATAAAATGATTATTTATTTACCTGTTTACACAATGCAATGTTAGCTAGTCAACTCTTTATAGCATATGTACCAGACTATGTTATTTCCTATGCTATTACCTACACAAACTGTATCATCCGCTCGATATTACTCCTCCCCGATGTTTTACGACTCACACATAATGCATTATTATTATAAACACTTCGACCCATTAACCCTAGACGACACAATATCCTAATATGGCTGTGGACCCGTTGCACTACCATCCCCCCTCCCCCCATCCCCCTACTTAGGTTGAACTGAGACCCATTGACCCTAGATGACACAATATCCTAATATGGCTGTGAACCCGTTGCACTACCATCCACCCCTCCCCCTACTTAGGTTGAATTGAGCCCCATTGACCCTAGATGTCACAAGATCCTAATATGGCTGTGGACCCGTTGCACTACCATCTCCTCCCCCTACCCTACTTAGGTTTAACTGAGACCCATTGACCCTAGATGACACAATATCCTAATATGGCTGTGGACCTGTTGCACTACCATCCCCCCCTACTTAGGTTGAATTGAGCCCCATTGACCCTAGATGACACAAGATCCTAATATGGTTGTGGACCCGTTGCACTACCATCCCCCCCCCCCTCCCCCCACTCCCTACGCAGGTTGAATTGAGCCCCATTGCCAACGCCATCATTGCCATCATTGAGAAAAACGAGAGCATCAAAATGCGCTTATATCAAACCTTCTCCGATGTAAACCCGCTGGCTAATATTTTACATGGGGTCGTGAACCCAGTTGTCAATGGAGGACTAAGTCAATACAAGGTAGGTAACTAAGTAGTGAGTGTGTAATTAGTGTGTAGTGAGTGTGTAATTAGTTTGTAATTAGTGTGTAGTTAGTTTGTAGTGAGTGTGTAATTAGTGTGTAGTGAGTGTATAGTGATTGTATAGTGAGTGTGTAGTTAGTATGTAGTGAGTGTGTAATGAGTGTGTAGTTAGTGTGTAGTGAGTATGTAGCGAGTTTCTAGTTAGTATGTAGTTAGTGTGTAGTGAGTGTGTAGTTAGTGTGTAGTGAGTGTGTAATTAGTGTGTAGTGAGTGTGTAGTTAGTTTGTAATTAGTGTGTAGTTAGTTTGTAGTGAGTGTGTAATTAGTGTGTAGTGAGTGTATAGTGATTGTATAGTGAGTGTGTAGTTAGTATGTAGTGAGTGTATAATGAGTGTGTAGTTAGTGTGTAGTGAGTATGTAGCGAGTTTCTAGTTAGTATGTAGTTAGTGTGTAGTGAGTGTGTAGTTAGTGTGTAGTGAGTGTGTAATTAGTGTGTAGTGAGTGTGTAATTAATGTGTAGTGAGTGTGTAGTTAGTTTGTAGTTAGTGTGTAGTTAGCTTGTAGGGAAGGGTATAGTGTAGATACATGGAACCTGTGTAGTTTTAAGTAGAATGCATGTATAAAGTAGCATTATGTAAAGTTGGTATTATTTACAGTGATGAGAGTTAAGTTATATGGAGAATGGCAAAATATTGTATAAATATTTTGCATGTTGAAATAACTTAAGACCAAGTAATTTTGTATAAGTTCATATTGTAAAATCCAGGTGAGGTAATTAGTATCAGGTTTTATATTTATTCGAATCTATTCGCAGCAAGTAATCCGGATTGTATCTTATTTCTTATTTCCAATTCAAAGTATTTCACCAACGACAACGTTGCCCCAGCGATATCCCGGCCATTATTAGAATGCACCCATTCTCTTATACTCCTCCCCGCAGTCGTTCTATACAGACGAATATGAAGTATCTCACAATTCCAAGGATGATCTCGACAACATCGACAACTTAAGAGATGCAACTCGAATCCAGGTTTGAAAATCTTGCGAATACTTCTCTTTGAAATCCGCCGACGCTTTTAATTTGCATGCGAAGGTAGACACTCGCAGCTTTTGAACACGTCGAGGACGTGGAGTTATAGGAGTCCACCTTAACTTGCCAATTAATGCCTAACGAAGTTGATACATTCAACACTTGTTCATACTTTAGACTGCTGTCATCGAGTGAATCCCTTAACTTTCGTAGCCTATTTTCGGATAAGAATGACTCATCTTAATTTCACGTTCGCAGTTGGCGTTGATCCACATTGCGTTGGAAGTTTTTGTGGAGCGAATGTCAGCAGAAATGAAGCCCCTCTATGACAATATGGTGAAATCATTTGACCAACTTAAGAAAACAATGGCCAGTGAATACGGGATTCAGGTTATCATGAAGTCTGACCTACTCACATATCTCACCTTCTCACATACCTCACCTGCTCACATATCTCACCTGCTCACATATCTCTCCTGCTCACATATCTCACCTTCTCACATATATCACCTGCTCACATATCTCACCTTCTCACATATCTCACCTTCTCACATATCTCACCTGCTCACATATCTCACCTTCTCACATATATCACCTGCTCACATATCTCACCTACTCACATACCTCACCTGCTCACATATCTCACCTTCTCACATATCTCACCTGCTCACATATCTCACCTTCTCACATATCTCTCCTGCTCACATATCTCACCTGCTCACATATATCACCTACTCACATATCTCACCTACTCACATATCTCTCCTTCTCACATATCTCACCTGCTCACATATCTCTCCTTCTCACATATCTCACCTACTCACATATCTCTCCTTCTCACATATCTCACCTACTCACATATCTCACCTACTCACATATCTCACCTGCTCACATATCTCTCCTGCTCACATATCTCACCTGCTCACATATCTCACCTTCTCACATATCTCACCTGCTCACATATCTCTCCTTCTCACATATCTCACCTGCTCACATATCTCACCTGCTCACATATCTCACCTGCTCACATATCTCACCTTCTCACATATCTCACCTGCCCACATATCTCACCTACTCACATATCTCACCTACTCACATATCTCTCCTTCTCACATATCTCACCTACTCACATATCTCACATACTCACATATCTCACCTGCTCACATATCTCTCCTGCTCACATATCTCACCTGCTCATATATCTCACCTTCTCACATATCTCACCTGCTCACATATCTCTCCTTCTCACATATCTCACCTGCTCACATATCTCACCTTCTCACATATCTCACCTGCCCACATATCTCACCTACTCACATACCTCACCTTCTCACATATCTCACCTGCTCACATATCTCACCTACTCACATATCTCTCCTTCTCACATATCTCACCTACTCACATATCTCACCTACTCACATATCTCACCTGCTCACATATCTCTCCTGCTCACATATCTCACCTGCTCACATATCTCACCTTCTCACATATCTCACCTGCTCACATATCTCACCTGCTCACATACCTCACCTGCTCACATATCTCACCTTCTCACATATCTCACCTGCTCACATATCTCATCTGCTCACATATCTCACCTTCTCACATATCTCACCTGCTCACATATCTCACCTGCTCACATATCTCACATATCTCACCTGCTCACATACCTCACCTATTCACATATCTCACCTGCTCACATATCTCACCTGCTCACATATCTCACCTACTCACATATCTCTCCTACTCACATATCTCACCTGCTCACATATCTCACCTGCTCACATATCTCATCTGCTCACATATCTCACCTTCTCACATATATCACCTGCTAGACATTAAGTAATACTAATAGTGAAAGTAATAATAATAAAAGTGAGTAAACCTGAATTCAATTAAAAAATTATTTCTGTTATGGCCACTTAACAAATTTTCATAATAAATAATGTTCAAATTAATCGCATTACATAACTTAATTAATAACTCTTTTTTTGGAAGTCGATTTATATTACTTCTAATTATTACAACAGTTATCATCTTTCATTAATCTATAATTAATTGTAATTTATTTTATAAATTATATTTTGAATGGTGATTTAAATTTTTTTTTATTAATTTTTTTTTATATCAAAATCCATCTTTAAAACTATCTAGATATTGTCTAAGTATATTCTGTCTAAAAAGAAACAATGAAACACTGTAATGCCTCCATTAAAATCATATGCCACAGTAAGAATTTTGAAGAAACATTTCTATCTGATCATGTTTTAATATAAATTCATATAGACTTTATAAGAACATTCTTTAGAAAATGTTCCATTATTAAAACCCTAATTACAAACACTTATCTCTAAATAAACTCGGTTTATTTATTGTTCAGTTGACTGCAGAAATACAACATACCGTTAAGTCTACAACACGTATAGGAGTGTCACACAATAGCACAATGCACAGAAACAGGAGCATTTCTAGGATTCCTGTTGATATGTTAGATAATGCATAATAATATTTTATATATGAGTTAAATATAAATATATAAATATATATATACTACATATATATAAATATATATACTACATATATTTTATAAATCCTGTTCAAAATAACTAAATATATAACTAACAATATTTACATGATTTACTAAGTCCTCCTCCGATACTGAGAGCAAATTCAACAGTTTCTGAGAATACCAAAATGCATAGAAGTTTCACAAGAAAATTACCATTAGATGGTTTTTTAAATTAAACAGATTCATTTGGTGATAAATAAATTAAAGATATATCTCGGAAAACATGTTAATTATCTGAATATGCTTCTTAGAAATAATGTTAGACTAATTTGTAGAATTAGTCGTTATTAGAGACCAAATGCAAAGTCAGAGAAACAGTATATCTTCAATGGACGACAGCTTTTCGGACATCAGTGAAAATGTTTGTCTTAACAAAACTTCTATTTCACTTTCTTCCATTTCTGATTTATCCGAATTATAAATATTCACAATCTGTATTCTCTCTCTGTTTACCTCTACCCGCTTCATGCCCAGAGTACGTTGAGAAGACAGCCCCGACCATATACCAATTCCGTCAGCCAACGTCCCACTATCGCCAAGAAACCTCAACCTATGCCTACCTCGATTGTGGGACTTCCACGGTCATATTCCGTTAACGGAATTCCTCCGCCATTACCAAAAAAAGAATCTGTTAGTTATATAACCTATTTTTATTTATTTCCATTATTAGGATTGCAAATTTGTATTTATAATGATATCAATATATTCAGCGATAATTTGTACCTTTATTAAAATGATCTTTATAAGTAAAACTATTTGTTTTACTTTCTTAATTATTATTTCTGAACTTTCAGAAGCAAAGAATGACTTTAATGGGAACAGGAGATACAAGTTGTTAATAATGCATTTGTTGATATTATATTTTTATTTTTATATCATTATTACTTATTATTATTGATATAATATGCCTACCACACTCTTGCTCTATGACATGCAATTATATATGTATTATTTACATTTTATATACACTATTGATAATTTAATAATCTATTTACTTTAAAATGTGCTTATAATAAAAAGTATATTATATTTGAAAACATTAAAATTAATATATTATAACTTATATCATCTGAATTAAAAATGGTTAATTAATTATTAAAACAAATATCAATACAAATTATGTGAATGGCAAAAATAAGCATAAGAATAGATATAATAACTTCTGAGATCTTGAAATTATTCAAATGAATGTTAAATTTTTATATTTTCTCTATATGTGAAATTTAAAATTATGTACAAATAATAATTTTTTCTGAAATTGTATACAATGGAATATATTTTTAAATGTATTTTATAATAAGAAAAGCATCATTTATAGAATAAATATAGACATGGAGTGACTAGCATAGGTCTATTAGCAGTGAATAGTAGTCTATTAAATTATAATAATATCAATTGTTAGTATATTTTATAAATAATTAATTAATAATATAAATTTAATTTATATCAATGAATATATTATTTTTATCAATTTCTTGAACATAAAATTAAATCGAAAAGAAAAAATGTTTTATAAAATGTATTTATTAAAATTTTTTTCACAGATTCACTTTCCGCTAATAGTTTTTATATCCCATGATATGTAGAATTGTAAGTTAATTATTTCATCATTTCAGATATGTTTATATTCGCAATACCTTGCAATCGGCTCTCGTGTATCTAGGTACAGTTGTATTCTTTCCTCCAGGCCTCCGCCTCGCGTTGTAGGGTCAATTGACCGCGCGCCAATCGCTCCACGAACTGTTCGTCGGTCAAACGGGCGTCTTCGTCGTACGCGGAGAGATCGAGTTGTGCGATATCGTCGGCCGCTAGTGGCGCCACCAGTTTCACCGATTGCGAGCGAGGCGTCGACGTTCGAAACTCCGCAAACGGAACGGCCGGTTTCATCAGTTTCATTGGCAACTCGGGCTGAGATTCGCGCGTTTCGCTGACGAATCCGATGGAGGTCGTGGCCGCCGATAGAGTGACCTGTTCGGATAAAGGTGCGCTGACTTCCGGCGTAAGCACTTCCTGTTCCTCTGGAGCATCCTCGGCCCGAACCAACAGCAGTTCTTCGAGTTCCACTCGCTCGTTTACCGGAACCGCTGGTTTCGGTATTTCCGGTTCTTTTAATTCGAGTTCTTCGGGCGCGGGAATATCGAGGTCCACTTCGGGTCCGTCGAGGTCCACTCCCGGGGCTTCCGGTGGCTCCAGACGAACGCTGTTTCGCTTTGGTGCCGTTAATTCCGGTTCGTCGAGATCTTCCTTACGCCCTTCAGCCCCGGCTGTCGGGGGTACACCTTCTTCTTTATCCGGCGGGTCCGAGTCAGCGGTGGGAGTACCCGGAGTGGGAGTACCAGGAGTGGGAGTACCAGGAGTGGGAGTACCCGGAGCGGGAGTACCCGAAGCGGGGTTATCCCCATCTTTAGACGGCATAGCCTATTGGTTGGTTGGTGTCGAGATCCTTTTGAGTTTATTTTCATGCGAATATTATTGAGGTTCTACTTTCCTGTAAACGATATTTAGTCGGTTAGGTAGTGAATTGTCTGTACTATATGCTCTATTAGGTACAAGTAGTTGGTGTGCAAGTTATGTGCATTGCATACACTATTCCTAGGTACATAACAGCTTTCGATGACATTAATTATGTAGGACTATTTGAAAGGTTAATCAACGGTCATATTTAGTAAATTATATCTATTTTTATTATTAATTCATCCATTGTTATTGTATTAATGCATTGGAAACAATTGTTGTATGTGATATAACATCATAATTGTTCTCCAATTGGATGTTAACATTGTTGTTAACAAATAGTATAATACAAGGTTACTAGTTAATGGTTAATCCTCCTTTCTATATTATTTTACAATATATATATATAAATTTATTAATTCATTCTTTGAATATTATACAAATTGGGCACTGACTAAATGGTCAGTAATACAATATCAAATTATACTTAATATACATATTTATGTAATATTATACTAAATCGTCATTAATGAAATATCTAAAAAAAAACTATTTACAATATATTAGTGATGTATATTATTAATAACAGCATTAAATGCTTCCAGGTTTGGGTTTGGTACTTCATATATATGCAAATAGAATTCAAATTGTTTAATGGAGAAAATTGATAAATATTAACTAAAAACATCAGTTTACATTGGAAAATTAGTTACTTAAACATAATGATAAGACAAATGTATATATTATACTGGACATATATATTATACAGGACATATATATTATACTGGACATCTATATTATACTTGACATATATATTATACTTGACATATATAGTATACTGGACATATATATTATACTGGACATATATATTATACTTGACATCTATATTATACTGGACATATATATTATATAGGACATTTATATTATACTGGACATATATATGATACAGGACATCTATATTATACTGGACATATATATTATACTGGACATTTATATGATACAGGACATATATATTATACTCGACATCTATATTATACTGGACATATATATTATACAGGACATATATATTATACAGGACATATATATTATACTGGAGATATATATGATATAGTACATTTATATTATACTGGACATATATATGATATAGTACATTTATATTATACTGGACATATATATTATACTGGACATATATATTATACTGGACATATATATTATACTGGACATTTATATTATACTGGACATATATATTATACTGGACATTTATATTATACTGGACATTTATATTATACTGGACATATATATGATATAGTACATTTATATTATACTGGACATATATATGATATAGTACATTTATATTATACTGGACTAATATATTATACTGGAGATATATATGATATAGTACATTTATATTATACTGGACATATATATGATATAGTACATTTATATTATACTGGACATATATATTATACTGGACATATATATTATACTGGACATATATATTATACTGGACATTTATATTATACTGGACATATATATTATACTGGACATTTATATTATACTGGACATTTATATTATACTGGACATATATATGATATAGTACATTTATATTATACTGGACATATATATTATACTGGACATATATATTATACTGGACATATATATGATATAGTACATTTATATTATACTGGACATATATATTATACTGGAGATATATATGATATAGTACATTTATATTATACTGGACATATATATGATATAGTACATTTATATTATACTGGACATATATATTATACTGGACATATATATTATACTGGACATATATATTATACTGGACATATATATTATACTGAACATTTATATTATACTGGACATTTATATTATACTGGACATATATATTATACTGGACATATATATTATACTGGACATATATATGATATAGTACATTTATATTATACTGGACATATATATGATATAGTACATTTATATTATACTGGACATATATATTATACTGGAGATATATATGATATAGTACATTTATATTATACTGGACATATATATTATACTGGACATATATATTATACTGGGCATATATATGATATAGTACATTTATATTATACTGGACATATATATTATACTGGACATATATATTATACTGGACATATATATTATACTGGACATATATATTATACTGGACATATATATTATACTGGATATATATATTATACTAGACATATATATGATATAGTACATTTATATTATACTGGACATATATATTATACTGGACATATATATTATACTGGACATATATATGATATAGTACATTTATATTATACTGGACATATATATTATACTGGACATATATATTATACTGGACATATATATTATACTGGACATATATATTATACTGGACATATATATTATACTGGATATATATATTATACTAGACATATATATGATATAGTACATTTATATTATACTGGACATATATATTATACTGGAGATATATATGATATAGTACATTTATATTATACTGGACATATATATTATACTGGACATATATATTATACTGGACATATATATGATATAGTACATTTATATTATACTGGACATATATATTATACTGGACATATATATTATACTGGACATATATATGATATAGTACATTTATATTATACTGGACATATATATTATACTGGACATATATATTATACTGGACATATATATTATACTGGACATATATATTATACTGGACATATATATTATACTGAACATTTATATTATACTGGACATATATATTATACTGGACATATATATTATACTGGACATATATATTATACTGGACATATATATTATACTGGACATATATATTATACTGGACATATATATTATACTGGATATATATATTATACTAGACATATATATGATATAGTACATTTATATTATACTGGACATATATATTATACAGGACATATATATTATACAGGACATATATATTATACAGGACATCTATATTATACTGGACATTTATATTATTCTGGACATATATATGATATTGGAAATCTATATTATACTGGACATCTATATTATACTGAACATATATATTATAGTGGATATATATATGATACAATCTAGTATCATATATATGATATAGGACATATATATTATACTGGACATATATATTATACTGGACATATATATTATACTGGACATATATATGATATAGGACATCTATGTTATACTGGACATATATATTATACAGGACATATATATTATACTGGACATATATATTATACTGGACATATATATTATACAGGACATATATATTATACTGGACATATATATTATACTGGACATCTATATTATACTGGACATCTATATTATACTGAACATATATATTATACTGGACATATATATGATATAGGACATCTATGTTATACTGGATATATATATTATACTGGACATATATATGATACAGGACATCTATATTATACTGGACATATATATGATATAGGACATCTATGTTATACTGGACATATATATTATACAGGACATATATATTATACTGGACATATATATTATACTGGACATATATATTATACAGGACATATATATTATACTGGACATATATGTTATACTGGACATATATATGATATAGGACATCTATGTTATACTGGACATATATATTATACAGGACATATATATTATACTGGACATATATATTATACAGGACATATATATTATACTGGACATATATATTATACAGGACATATATATTATACTGGACATATATATTATACTGGACATATATATTATACTGGACATATATATGATACTGGACATATATATTATACTGGACATATATATTATACTGGACATCTATATTATACTGAACATAATTATTATAGTGGATATATATATGATACAATACATCTATATTATACTGGACATTTATATGATACAGGACATTTACATGATACTGGACATATATATTATACTGGACATATATATTATACTGGACATCTATATTATACTGAACATAATTATTATAGTGGATATATATATGATACACTACATATATATTATACTGGACATATATATGATATAGGACATATATATTATACTGGACATATATATTATTCTGGACATCTATATGATATAGGACATATATATTATACTGGACATATATATTATACTGGACATATATATTATTCTGGACATATATATTATACAGGACATATATATTATACTGGACATATATATTATACAGGACATATATATTATACTGGACATATATATTATACTGGACATATATATTATACTGGACATATATATGATACTGGACATATATATTATACTGGACATATATATTATACTGGACATCTATATTATACTGAACATAATTATTATAGTGGATATATATATATGATACAATACATCTATATTATACTGGACATTTATATGATACAGGACATTTATATGATACTGGACATATATATTATACTGGACATATATATTATACTGGACATCTATATTATATTGAACATAATTATTATAGTGGATATATATATGATACAATACATATATATTATACTGGACATATATATGATATAGGACATATATATTATACTGGACATCTATATTATACTGGACATCTATATTATACTGGACATATATATTATACTGGACATCTATATTATACTGGACATCTATATTATTCTGGACATCTATATGATATAGGACATATATATTATACTGGACATATATATTATACTGGACATATATACTGGACATATATATGATACAGGACATTTATATTATACTGGACATATATATGATATAGGACATATATATTATACTGGACATTTATATTATAGTGGATATATATATGATATAGGACATATATATTATACTGGACATATATATTATACTGGACACATATATTATACTGGACATATATATTATACTGGACATCTATATTATACTGGACATCTATATTATACTGGACATATATAGTATACT
The DNA here is from genome assembly GCA_964035775.1 of Osedax frankpressi. Lineage (NCBI taxonomy): Eukaryota > Metazoa > Annelida > Polychaeta > Sabellida > Siboglinidae > Osedax > Osedax frankpressi. Next base: position 3,706,745 of record OZ038317.1, read on the forward strand.
GGACATCTATATTATACTGGACATCTATATTATTCTGGGCATATATATGATATAGGACATATATATTATACTGGACATATATATTATACTGGACATCTATATTATACTGGACATCTATATTATACTGAACATATATATTATACTGGACATATATATGATATAGGACATATATATTATTCTGGACATATATATGATATAGGACATCTATATTATACTAGACATCTATTTATACAGGATATATATATATATATATATATATATATATATATATTATACTGGACATATATATTATACTGGATATATATATTATACTGGACATATATATTATACTGAATATATATATTATACTGAACATTTATATTATACTGGACATATATATTATACTGGACATCTATATTATGCTGGACTTATATATTATACTGGACATCTATATTATACTAGACATATATATTATACTGAACATTTATATTATACTGGACATATATATTATACTGGACATCTATATTATACTGGACATATATATTATACTGGACATCTATATTATACTGGACATATATATTATACTGAACATATATATTATACTGAACATTTATATTATACTGGACATATATATTATACTGGACATCTATATTATACTGGACATATATATTATACTGAACATCTAGGACTTATTGATTAATTTAATCAAGCTATATATAGATATTTATAGAAATTGCAATATATATATATATATATATATATATATATATATATATATATATATATATATATATATATATATATATACTTAATTATTTGAAAGTTCGAACTTTCATTTAAAAGATCTTTTAATGTTGGTTTCAATCAATATAATATTAAATATGTATACGTAAGAATTAAGTTACATATTCCCTATATATGTTTAGTTTAGTGTTAATTGTAAAAAGTTAATTATGAGTATAATATTAAATAATAATTACTAGTTAATAACTGTTATCGTCTTACAAATTATTAAATAATATAAAATGAGTAATGGTGATATATAATATAAATTACTAAATGATATGGGTCAAAATCATATTTAAATTAACTATATACATATATATATATATATATATATATGTATATATATGGATTTAAGTACATTTATAAACGTTATATAACACTCTATTATAATAATTAAGTAAATACATATATATATAGATGTTTAAATTTCTCTATAGAAATATAACTGTAGTTTCTAAATGATATATTATTAATAATTATCAAGTATTTTTTTTCTCTGGTATTCATCCATTGTAGTGGAATCTATTCACACATATATATAATATATATATAACATATATATATATATATATATATATATATATATATTATGTTACTACACAAATGTATATCAAAGCATAATATTATATATTGTCTTAATTATATATTTTAATAACTTATTGGAATTAAGCATATTTAACAATAACATGCCATTCATATTGTAGTATATACCTCTAGTATGTATCAAACATTATAAATCATTATTGATGATATATGTATAATTTACATAATATTTTAGAAACTATACATAAATGATACAGATATTGAATAAAACATTGAGTTAATTACATTACTATATTTAGTTACGACAAAGTATGTTATGTAATTTTTAATGTATTTAAATTGTATATACAATGTATATATTATACATTGTACATACAATTTAAATAGAATATTAACCCATATGTACATGCATATATATAAAGTAGGCTAAGTACATATAATTAATGTTAACTTTATATTTACAATGTAATAACTTACACCTAATTCTGCATTTAATTGTGTTTTAATTAAACATAACAATTATATAATGAAAATAGCAATTATATAATGAAAATATGCAATTATATAATGAAAATATGCAATGATAAATGAATGGTAAAACGTATAACTGTAAGAATATTGACAATCAAATATTTTTTAAATAGTTATGTTATATGTATTCGTGTATATATATTATATATATATATATATATATATATATATATATATATATAGGTATATATATTATATATATATATATATATATATTAAATATATATATATATATATATGATATACCTAATGTAAATTAAACAAACTCATACAAACATTAATATTGAATACATAGTGGAAAAAATAAAATATAAACACTTACCGTTTATGGAAATAAAAGCAAACTCTACGTTTGAATCAATCAATAGATCTTCTACGCATTGCTTATTCGTAAATATATTTGAATCCAAACGATATAACATTTGCAAAGTAAAGATTACTTCGAAACACCCCTTTTCTAGGCTAACCACGCCCATTCTCCTATTCTCCTATATTTACTCTGTATATGCATATATAAATAATTTAATCGTTTGCACATTGTTAGTTATGGTTACCTGTACGTGTTTCTCAGAATGAATAAATAATTAGTCATTGTCTGGTAATACTATGTTTTGTCATTAGTATTACATTCTTTGTATCCATTGTTAGATCAAGTTTAAATATTGAACAATATATACACATAATATTATAAATATATATTCAAATAATGGATAACCTTAATTATGTTGAATTACTCACCATGATTTCTACAGGTCAATGAAATAAAATAACATATATTATTTGTATGTAAATATAAAATATTAATAAATTGACATCAATTGTTTTATAATATATTTTAATACACTCAATGAGTATTACTCATTATCAGACAATATAGTTACTTTTTCTAGAATATATATTATTATAATTATATCATTCAATAATATATTTATATATATATATATATATATATATATATATTGTATATATATATATATAATATTGTAATAAGATATCTACGATTACTAAATTAACAAGAATGAGATTTTATATTGTGGTTTAATAAATAATAATAACATTTATATTATTTTAAATTTATGTAAAGAATTTCTATATAAAATAATAAACAATATATACCAAATATATTTTTAAATATATAACATTGTTTTTTATATATAAGCAATATATATATATAAATTATATGTTATTATTTAGATATTATTAGATAACATTTTAACTCGGGTGAGTGTGAGATCCATTATATGTGATATTATATGTATATTATCTGTGAGATCCACATTAGTGTTAAAGTTTTTAAATTGTATTCGCCGAGGATGAAAAATTAATATATCAACTGATTATTAAATAAAGTATAAACAGGTATTTTATTTTAAATTTATATGTAATATTTACATATGTAATTATTTGTATAATAATATTTTTTATCTAAGAAAGAAAATAATGACGAAACTGCGATATCCAAATGTAAATAATTAATTATATTTGAAATAAAATTATAATATATTAACATTTCTTCTTTCTAGCAATTAAATAGGAACATTTTATCTTTTGTGTATCTTTTAACAATTAATTAGCAATATTTCATCTAAATTTGCATCTAATTTGTATTTATATAGCTACATAAATCTCAATTATTTTACAAAATTTGCAATGTTGCAAATTAGATACAAATTTGTACCACTTCTTTTGCTAATTAAATTCTAGATAAATTTTATGTTGCTGAATTGTATGAAATTATTTTTACTGGTTATAGAATAGCTGATCTAGATCAATATATAAATATCTTATTCATTTTAAATAATACATTTTCAAATTTGAAGATAGTATTAATTTTACCAATAACATTAATTTATTGGAACATTTTTTTATCTAAAATGTCTAGTAGTTTTTTGTTAGACAACTTTTATGTTTTTTTTCTTATAGTTTGATGATCTTTAAAACATTGATTATTTATAATAAATCTTGATGATAATTCACTAACGATTTAATACGGTAAATAATAAATGGATTGTACAACAATAATTGAAATAGACTTTGATATTTAAATTATTATATTTTATTATATTTAAATTAACTCTCAACTCATTATTAAAAAGCTAAATGTACCTGAATAAGAATTAATCTTTTTAATACATTTATTACAATTATAAATTAAATTCTTATTAATATGTATATATAAATATTCTTATTAATTTCTATATTAATTTATATATATATTTATATAAATGTCAAGTAACTAAATAATTAAAGGATTATATTTAAAATCTTATAATTTCATTTTTTAAATTTGAATATAAAATTGTAAAATCTATCTTTTCCTAAAAGAAACTGGTTTTACATATTATTAATACAATGTTTTACGATACTTCTATTCCATTGTACAGAAGTACGCGCATAAACAACCAAACAATCAACACCTCTCCCAGTATTAGGACGAAAAACTTGCGGATATATGTTCCGATATAATGATATCTATGTTCGTCTGGTGATCACGTGATATCCAAATAGGTCAATTCGACACCTCTGCTTAGCGTAGTTATATACCATGTACCCACAACATCTGGCATTTACAGTTCGACTCTGCAGAATACAAACACTCGTTAATCAGCGATGACATTATGCACTCATTGATGTAATTATGGAATACAATTCTTATAAAAATAGGTAATTTGTATATATATTCATCTTTTGGTCGAGGAATATATATTCTTTTAACCGATATATAGATATAATAATATTATATTGAGATAAGTATTAAATATATTAAATTTTAAATCATGAGACTAATTACATTATTAACTGCATTGAGAAATAGCGGGCTGTTTTCATCGTCTTACTAACATGAATACCCTGACAACATATACTTGTACGGGAGTTCATAGCGTGGTTTCCGCAACACTCCATGTTGGCAACCTTCTCGTTGATAAATCCGTTACAGCACACCTGGAACTTCAAGTCGTAGGGTTTCGCTTGAATGGCATCTGTGGTAGAGACGAGTTATTGGAGGTGTATAGTTATTGTTGGTGTATAGTTATTGGTGGTGTATAGTTATTGGTGGTGTATAGTTATTGGTGGTGTATAGTTATTGGTGGTGTAGAGTTATTGGAGGTGTATAGTTATTGGTGGTGTATAGTTATTGGAGGTGTATAGTTATTGGTGGTGTATAGTTATTAGAGGTTCCACAGATCTGTAGTTGTTGGTAAAGAAATGCTCAATTTTGAAACCAAATACTTAATAAAAAAAATTAAATGTGGTAAATTAAATAATGAATATTATATATATATATATATATATATATATATATATATATATATATATATTTATAGAATATTACGTATTAAATGTATGAAATAAGAATACATTATTATTTAGTATATGCTTACAATTCTAATTAAGGTACCAGTTTATATAATTATATATACATAACTATTTTACAAAGAAAATTAATATAATATGTAATCCATGTAAATACAATTTATATGCACTAATTATATTACTAAACAATAGATTTGACTATATGTTTACTTTACTATTTAAAAATTAATAATGATAGTTTATTATTGTAAATACGGAATAAAATGGAAATGTTCCATCTAACATTACTATCAATTCTTATACATTATTAAATAATACAAATGTATATATACATTATAGGCTATATATATTATATATTTATATATTATATATATATATATATATATATATATATATATAAAGTTAACTTATTATCCAGATATATATATAAGTTACACATATATTATAATTTTATTATATTAAAGTAATATACTAAATATGTAACTTATATTTTATTATTATTATAAGTAATTGTAGATCTAAAAGTGTGATATGTTATATTTCATATTAATGAAATTAATTTGTAATTTTAATAAAACTCTAAACAAATATAAATGATAATAAATAAAAAAGAATCAGACGATTAAACAATATCACATATTATATATATTTAATAAATTCAAGGGTATGTAATTATTCTATTCACTAAAGTAATTCTATATTCAAACACGAACATTTCGTCAACAAACTCTACTGACTAACTATTACAGCAGCCAGCAAATCCACTGAAGTTGGGATTATTCATTTTGTAAACTTTATTCCGGCAACAAACCGCTGAAATAACGTTGTAGACATTCCGACCGCAACACGCATAATTATCTCTTCTTACGTGAACTTCTCCGTTACAACAAATCTGCAGTGAAGCGATATGAGTCATAGCTATAAAAAAGTATACATTAGATTTAGATCTTTACGATTTACGTATAGAACTCTTATATTTAAGACTCTATTCGTGTATATGATATGATGTATGTAATATAAGAACATATCTTTATGTCTTCGATGAATATTTTATATAAATTCCGAATTAAAAAACCAAATACTCGCATTACACTTTTATAAGTTGAATTCAGTTGTAGTAAGTTGTAGTAAGTTGTAGTAAGTTGTAGTAAGTTGTAGTAAGTTGTAGTAAGTTGTAGTAAGTTGTAGTAAGTTGTAGTAAGTTGTAGTAAGTTGTAGTAAGTTGTAGTAAGTTGTAGTAAGTTGTAGTAAGTTGTAGTAAGTTGTAGTAAGTTGTAGTAAGTTGTAGTAAGTTATAGTAAGTTGTAGTAAGTTGTAGTAAGTTGTAGTAAGTTGTAGTAAGTTGTAGTAAGTTACTTTAGTAAGTTGTAGTAAGTTGTAGTAAGTTGTAGTAAGTTGTAGTAAGTTGTAGTAAGTTGTAGTAAGTTGTAGTAAGTTACTTTAGTAAGTTGTAGTAAGTTGTAGTAAGTTGTAGTAAGTTGTAGTAAGTTGTAGTAAGTTGTAGTAAGTTGTAGTAAGTTGTAGTAAGTTACTTTAGTAAGTTGTAGTAAGTTGTAGTAAGTTGTAGTAAGTTGTAGTAAGTTGTAGTAAGTTGTAGTAAGTTGTAGTAAGTTGTAGTAAGTTGTAGTAAGTTGTAGTAAGTTGTAGTAAGTTGTAGTAAGTTGTAGTAAGTTGTAGTAAGTTGTAGTAAGTTGCAGTAAGTTGTAGTAAGTTGTAGTAAGTTGTAGTAAGTTGTAGTAAGTTGTAGTAAGTTGTAGTAAGTTGTAGTAAGTTGTAGTAAGTTGTAGTAAGTTGTAGTAAGTTGTAGTAAGTTGTAGTAAGTTGTAGTAAGTTGTAGTAAGTTGTAGTAAGTTGTAGTAAGTTGTAGTAAGTTGTAGTAAGTTGTAGTAAGTTGTAGTAAGTTACTTTAGTAAGTTGTAGTAAGTTGTAGTAAGTTGTAGTAAGTTGTAGTAAGTTGTAGTAAGTTGTAGTAAGTTGTAGTAAGTTGTAGTAAGTTGTAGTAAGTTACTTTAGTAAATTGTAGTAAGTTGTAGTAAGTTGTAGTAAGTTGTAGTAAGTTGTAGTAAGTTGTAGTAAGTTGTAGTAAGTTGTAGTAAGTTGTAGTAAGTTGTAGTAAGTTGTAGTAAGTTGTAGTAAGTTGTAGTAAGTTGTAGTAAGTTGTAGTAAGTTACTTTAGTAAGTTGTAGTAAGTTGTAGTAAGTTACTTTAGTAAGTTGTAGTAAGTTGTAGTAAGTTGTAGTAAGTTGTAGTAAGTTACTTTAGTAAGTTGTAGTAAGTTGTAGTAAGTTACTTTAGTAAGTTGTAGTAAGTTGTAGTAAGTTGTAGTAAGTTGTAGTAAGTTGTAGTAAGTTGTAGTAAGTTGTAGTAAGTTGTAGTAAGTTACTTTAGTAAGTTGTAGTAAGTTGTAGTAAGTTACTTTAGTAAGTTGTAGTAAGTTGTAGTAAGTTGTAGTAAGTTGTAGTAAGTTGTAGTAAGTTGTAGTAAGTTGTAGTAAGTTGTAGTAAGTTGTAGTAAGTTGTAGTAAGTTGTAGTAAGTTGTAGTAAGTTGTAGTAAGTTGTAGTAAGTTGTAGTAAGTTGTAGTAAGTTACTTTAGTAAGTTGTAGTAAGTTGTAGTAAGTTGTAGTAAGTTGTAGTAAGTTGTAGTAAGTTGTAGTAAGTTGTAGTAAGTTGTAGTAAGTTGTAGTAAGTTGTAGTAAGTTACTTTAGTAAGTTGTAGTAAGTTGTAGTAAGTTGTAGTAAGTTGTAGTAAGTTGTAGTAAGTTGTAGTAAGTTGTAGTAAGTTGTAGTAAGTTGTAGTAAGTTGTAGTAAGTTGTAGTAAGTTGTAGTAAGTTGTAGTAAGTTGTAGTAAGTTGTAGTAAGTTGTAGTAAGTTGTAGTAAGTTGTAGTAAGTTGTAGTAAGTTGTAGTAAGTTGTAGTAAGTTGTAGTAAGTTGTAGTAAGTTGTAGTAAGTTGTAGTAAGTTGTAGTAAGTTGTAGTAAGTTGTAGTAAGTTGTAGTAAGTTGTAGTAAGTTGTAGTAAGTTGTAGTAAGTTGTAGTAAGTTGTAGTAAGTTGTAGTAAGTTGTAGTAAGTTGTAGTAAGTTGTAGTAAGTTGTAGTAAGTTGTAGTAAGTTGTAGTAAGTTGTAGTAAGTTGTAGTAAGTTGTAGTAAGTTGTAGTAAGTTGTAGTAAGTTGTAGTAAGTTGTAGTAAGTTGTAGTAAGTTGTAGTAAGTTGTAGTAAGTTGTTGTAAGTTGTAGTAAGTTGTAGTAAGTTGTAGTAAGTTGTAGTAAGTTGTAGTAAGTTGTAGTAAGTTGTAGTAAGTTGTAGTAAGTTGTAGTAAGTTGTAGTAAGTTGTAGTAAGTTGTAGTAAGTTGTAGTAAGTTGTAGTAAGTTGTAGTAAGTTGTAGTAAGTTGTAGTAAGTTATAGTAAGTTGTAGTAAGTTGTAGTAAGTTGTAGTAAGTTGTAGTAAGTTGTAGTAAGTTGTATTAAGTTGTAGTAAGTTGTATTAAGTTGTAGTAAGTTGTAGTAAGTTTTTAGTAAGTTGTAGTAAGTTGTAGTAAGTTGTAGTAAGTTACTTTAGTAAGTTGTAGTAAGTTGTAGTAAGTTGTAGTAAGTTGTAGTAAGTTGTAGTAAGTTACTTTAGTAAGTTGTAGTAAGTTGTAGTAAGTTGTAGTAAGTTGTAGTAAGTTGTAGTAAGTTGTAGTAAGTTGTAGTAAGTTGTAGTTGTAGTAAGTTGTAGTAAGTTGTAGTAAGTTGTAGTAAGTTGTAGTAAGTTGTAGTAAGTTGTAGTAAGTTGTAGTAAGTTGTAGTAAGTTGTAGTAAGTTACTTTAGTAAGTTGTAGTAAGTTGTAGTAAGTTGTAGTAAGTTGTAGTAAGTTGTAGTAAGTTGTAGTAAGTTGTAGTAAGTTGTAGTAAGTTGTAGTAAGTTGTAGTAAGTTACTTTAGTAAATTGTAGTAAGTTGTAGTAAGTTGTAGTAAGTTGTAGTAAGTTGTAGTAAGTTGTAGTAAGTTGTAGTAAGTTGTAGTAAGTTGTAGTAAGTTGTAGTAAGTTGTAGTAAGTTATAGTAAGTTGTAGTAAGTTGTAGTAAGTTGTAGTAAGTTGTAGTAAGTTGTAGTAAGTTGTATTAAGTTGTAGTAAGTTGTATTAAGTTGTAGTAAGTTGTAGTAAGTTACTTTAGTAAGTTGTAGTAAGTTGTAGTAAGTTGTAGTAAGTTACTTTAGTAAGTTGTAGTAAGTTGTAGTAAGTTGTAGTAAGTTGTAGTAAGTTGTAGTAAGTTACTTTAGTAAGTTGTAGTAAGTTGTAGTAAGTTGTAGTAAGTTGTAGTAAGTTGTAGTAAGTTGTAGTAAGTTGTAGTAAGTTGTAGTAAGTTGTAGTAAGTTGTAGTAAGTTGTAGTAAGTTGTAGTAAGTTGTAGTAAGTTGTAGTAAGTTGTAGTAAGTTGTAGTAAGTTGTAGTAAGTTGTAGTGTTGTTAAGTTGTATTAAGTTGTAGTAAGTTGTAGTAAGTTGTAGTAAGTTGTAGTAAGTTGTAGTAAGTTGTAGTAAGTTGTAGTAAGTTGTAGTAAGTTGTAGTAAGTTGTAGTAAGTTGTAGTAAGTTGTAGTAAGTTGTAGTAAGTTACTTTAGTAAGTTGTAGTAAGTTGTAGTAAGTTGTAGTAAGTTGTAGTAAGTTACTTTAGTAAGTTGTAGTAAGTTGTAGTAAGTTGTAGTAAGTTGTAGTAAGTTGTAGTAAGTTGTAGTAAGTTGTAGTAAGTTGTAGTAAGTTACTTTAGTAAGTTGTAGTAAGTTAAAGTAAGTTGTAGTAAGTTGTAGTAAGTTTTAGTAAGTTGTAGTAAGTTGTAGTAAGTTGTAGTAAGTTGTAGTAAGTTTTAGTAAGTTGTAGTAAGTTGTAGTAAGTTGTAGTAAGTTGTAGTAAGTTGTAGTAAGTTGTAGTAAGTTGTAGTAAGTTGTAGTAAGTTGTAGTAAGTTGTAGTAAGTTGTAGTAAGTTGTAGTAAGTTGTAGTAAGTAGTGTGTATTAAGTTGTAGTAAGTTGTAGTAAGTTGTAGTAAGTTGTAGTAAGTTGTAGTAAGTTGTAGTAAGTTGTAGTAAGTTGTTAGTAAGTTGTAGTAAGTTGTAGTAAGTTGTAGTAAGTTGTAGTAAGTTGTAGTAAGTTGTAGTAAGTTGTAGTAAGTTGTAGTAAGTTGTAGTAAGTTGTAGTAAGTTGTAGTAAGTTGTAGTAAGTTGTAGTAAGTTGTAGTAAGTTGTAGTAAGTTGTAGTAAGTTGTAGTAAGTTGTAGTAAGTTGTAGTAAGTTGTAGTAAGTTTGTAGTAAGTTGTAGTAAGTTGTAGTAAGTTGTAGTAAGTTGTAGTAAGTTGTAGTAAGTTGTAGTAAGTTGTAGTAAGTTGTAGTAAGTTGTAGTAAGTTGTAGTAAGTTGTAGTAAGTTGTAGTAAGTTGTAAGTTGTAGTAAGTTGTAGTAAGTTGTAGTAAGTTGTAGTAAGTTGTAGTAAGTTGTAGTAAGTTGTAGTAAGTTGTAGTAAGTTGTAGTAAGTTGTAGTAAGTTGTAGTAAGTTGTAGTAAGTTGTAGTAAGTTGTAGTAAGTTGTAGTAAGTTGTAGTAAGTTGTAGTAAGTTGTAGTAAGTTGTAGTAAGTTGTAGTAAGTTGTAGTAAGTTGTAGTAAGTTGTAGTAAGTTGTAGTAAGTTGTAGTAAGTTACTTTAGTAAGTTGTAGTAAGTTGTAGTAAGTTGTAGTAAGTTACTTTAGTAAGTTGTAGTAATTTGTAGTAAGTTGTAGTA